>JAAAYG020004760.1:0-18179 GCA_009936455.2 Tomocerus minor
TCTTTGGAGTAATTCCCTCCTTAGGAGTGATTCCTGTTAGGAGTCCTTCGCTCTTTGGAGTCCTTCCCTGTCACCGTAGACTCTCCCCCAGTCGACTTTCCTCATTGATAGCACAAAATATTCGGCTTTCGCTACAATATTCTTCCTTCACTCGCTTTTCCGTGTGTGGTCTCCTCCTTTCCTTTACTCTTCATTGTTTAGCTAAGGCACTCTGTTGAGATCAATGTACATAGCTACCCGTATTTGCACTTCACTACATTATTTATATAATATCTCTCTACATTTAGTGCAGAGGAAATACGGCGACGCTCTCTCGGCTTAATACTTAATAATGTCTACTTATAATAGTCCATAGTACAAATACAGACAATGCAACTTTCCGTACTCTCTTTGCCTGCTCTCCTTCTCTTTAATATAATGCCCTACTCGCAGCAATCAGTTTTAAGCTTCCTCTTTACCGTCCTCTTTATCCTCTACGCTCAATAAACTTAGATGGAGATAGAAGAGAGCACTTATATCCTATCAACTAAAACCTAATTGACTCAAGTACTTTCAACTCACTATGTACAGCAACGGCGCATATTCAAATATTACGACCACATTTTATCTTTCTTCAGCGGTTATTTAATACTAGGCCTACGACGACCTCGTGACTACGTCACGAGAACTACCCCTAGGGGTAGAAATTTTCTATCGTATTTTGGTAATTGTGTTTGAATTTTTTCCAACAGCTCATTTTATATAACATTTGATTTTTCATTGATCCACTTCGATCCACCTTACCTCTCCCCCAAACATGCAAAAATATTTTTCAGTGATCATTTTTTAATTATCAACCTCGAACCCCTTACCTCCTCGCCACGCATCAGGGGAAAAACCTTTTCATTGGTTCATTTAAATCAATGTTCTCCCTCTCCCAAAGATAAGTAGAAAGTTCATCGATGGATCAACCTTCTGCATCCTCCAAACATAGTTGAAATTTTTTTCATTGATTCATTTCCACCTAACTTCCCCCTTCCCCGAAAATCAGTGAAAATATTCTTTTTCATTGATCCACTTCTATTCACCTTCCCCCTTCCCCCAATTATCAGTGGAAAACCAACAACCTCAGGTACAAAGGTTAGCAGAGACATTTCCCATTTTCATTTCTGGGTTATATTTATTTAAGTTACTCAAAAGCGACACTACTATATTTTTCATTTGTGCAAGTAAATGTAGTAGATGCGTGGAATAAATTATGATTATGATTGCTCTCAGGGTTTACTTAAACCATCTTAAACTCTTTTGTAAAATAATTGGTTTCCTTTTTCTACCTGGATAATATATAGGGGAATTAATACTAAATTTTAAATTCCGTCGAGTGTTTAGGATAGAGTAATGAAGTTGTAATATACCTTTAGAATTTTATGACAGAGAGTTAGTATTATATTGGTGGACGAAAGTGTAACCGGCGGAAGGGGATGAATAGGATGTTTATAATTTCAGTGTGTGAGCATAAAATGTGATGGATGATTGTGAGTGATTTGATTGGAATGGTGAGTCAGGAACAGGGTAGTTTGAAGATACCTGCACTTGTCTTTCTATTGCTTATTAGTATTTGTAAAAGAATGACTTGTTTGTACTATTACCAAAAAATCAACAATACGAACCTAAGTACCCACATACCAAGTAAAGTTCAAAATTGAAGGAATGTTCGTGTAGGCACAGTCGTAATGCACTTAAATGTCTATGCTTGCGTTTGTTCCTTCATTTATTTCCAAGTGAGTTGATGTTGATTGGCCTTTATGCTGCTTTCTGAGCGAGATGATGATAATGATGATGATGAGAACGACGGTGAGTCGGTGAGGCTGATTATCATCAGAGCTTCTCTTACCTTCTTCCCTTTAAGACGACGAGTCATCAGAATAAGCCATAAATGACTATGTTCTCCTATGTGGAGATTCTCATATCGAAAAACGAAGGATATGCATGGAGCAAAGGAGGTACTCACAAATCTAAAGAAGGGTCCTTACCCTAACAAATGTACGTGAACTGCATACGCAACGCAATGGTAATACTGATACACAAAGTAAAAAACGCATAACTATCCACATTTATTAAGGATGAGATTTAAAGTTTTGTTCCGACATTGCTCTGCCCCCGGTCCAATCTATTAAAGTATGTGCGTATATATGCCCACATTACTATATGTACATCCTAATAGTAGGGACCGTAATGCACTTTAAATATATACCTACTTACTTTATGAAGCTTAATCTACAGATAGTACAGATACATAAAATTTCAAATTATGATTCTCTGTATAACCTTTAAAAGTTATTTAACATTTGGGTAGACACATTTATATATGGTACAGTCGTATACATGTTATACATTTAAGTTGTTATACAGTTTTAACAGCAGTTTAAAACTTGGAACTAATCCTCTATACGCCATAGTAATCAGAAGATGAGATTGCTAGAGAAGTAAATAAATATTCTGTGCCTATTCCCTAATTTTTTTCAGTTTGTGTCGATCCTTTATTATTATGAATAGAAAGTCTGGAGATTTTCCCAAGTGATCGCTTGTCTTAATATTGGAATTACTTTGCCTTGAAACAATTAAAAGACCAAGAAAAGCTTTTTTTGCTTGTAGACTTGTTTTTCCATCTTCCACGCGCCAAAAATAATATTAGTCAGTAAATTGGCATGCCTAAATATTTCGACAATGCATTAATTACCCTAATTAGTGCAAGGGAAATTAATATGCTATCCTACCACTACTCTTGTGAAGTTTTATTAAAGATGATAATACATTATAATCTTAATTCATGCATGAATAGAAACGTTTGCTTGGAGTTCATGAGGATTTGTAAATTAGTTATGAGATAAGGATTGTATAATAATATTAAATTATAAGAGTAGAGAATGTATGGTAGCAGTCGGGAGACTTGGCTAATGTTAGTAAGAAGACAAGGCAAGGGCTGAAAATAGTTTACAGCGGTTTACAATGCTGATGTAATTGGATTCATGGGTGGGGACTGGATATTTCTCCAAAGCATTGTTTCCATCGACAGCAGGTTGTATTGTAATGGAAGATGTTCGTTGCGAGTTCTAGTATGGCACATAAACGTACCATTACCCTAACGTAACTTATCCTCTAGGAAAAGCTCGAGAATCCTGTGCAATGCAGTTTACCTAAGGTGTGTAGTGTGTAGGCACATTCTAAATGCAACTCACTCACAGCAGAAGATATATGTACAATAGAGTTGCTCCGAGTGCTAATATCTTCTCTGGATGTATGTGTAGTAAGGGAGTTAGAACTTACAAGTGGGAAGAGAGAATGTTCGACTGGCTCCGTATACTTTTATTTCGAGTTGCATAGTTGGATCGTTGTGTCGTGATAGAGTAGACTCGTTGAACGAGATGAAACTCTTCTTGATTAGATTTATTTTGACGCTTTCGACGATAAAGGTTGGGTCAGCCTTCCTCTTGACTCCTTTTCTTACTATTACACTCTACTCTTGAACTCCACCATCGCATATTGTACAGCTCCAATCTATACATGTGGCAAGCTCAATCTTCAAAAGTATTTCGACTCCAGAAACTACAATTGTCTTTATCCAATGCTCACAATGAGCTAATTTCTCTTTTACTTCGCCCTACAGAACGTCAATTCTTTTTTTGTTTGCACTTATCTTATTTATCATCCGTTGGATAATCTGTAGATGTAAATAGTGTTACCATTTCAGTTTTGTGATAGAATGGTGCATTTTAGAACAGGATTAACTGAAATGAATTATCGTATCAAAAAACTGTAATATATTGTTAATTCAGCGATAGTGTCATTTATTTCTCAATAACACAGTAGAAATGAATAAATTGAACATTTCTCCTCACCTTTTGAACAGTTTCGAATTTAGTTATTGTATGAAATTGGTATTCGAGCAAAAGGAATGAATGATATGATGGTATTGAAATGATTTCGGTCATTAAATTTCATGTGTAAAGGGTGTCTACATTAAATTGGAGTATGAGAAATAGTAAATGTTTAGTTTGAGGATGAAAGAGATTTGAACTGAGAAAGAGTGGTGGTTAGTTTGTAGGGGCTATGGATATTTTATATGCTGTTGGGACGGTAAAAGGAGAGTTTGTATCATAATGACACTCGTGGACGAAAGGATAATGCTTAGTTGCGAAAAAGAAATGGGGAATTAATGGGGAGCTCTTAAAGGCTTATACTGCAGTAGGTAGATGTTTTTAGAAGAAAGATGAAAGGAGACAGACGGTTCTGTTCGTCTTGGTTTTGGGCTGAAGCCTAATGTTTCCATCGATCCAGAGGCAGAGGCGGCTATGTTCTTCTTTCACTTTGTCGATATCCCCACATCCTCGTAGCGCTGTATAGACACTGCTGTCGTCCAAAAGAGAGTTGGTTGGAGTAGGGGAGTATGGTGAGATTATTACGTTGTATAGCATTCTGAGTTCATAAGCTCAATGGGAGTAATGTTGCCATTGTGCTACCACCAAGAAATTCTATGTACATTAAGTTACTTTCTTTGGCCAGAGCAGAGTTTTTTGGTTTACCTAAGCTACCTAGGTACTTGATTTCTGTGAGAAGTTCATCAACAGCAGTCAATATTAGCCTCTTTATAGAGTATATACTGGAATTAGAGGATATTATAGGTATATCTGTTGAGAATCTACAAGATTAAGTTCGTAGAACGTGGCTTATTGTTAGTATGAAGCTCTATATACATATAGAGAGCTGAACAGGTCAACAAGGTTTTGTTAAGGGCAAAGCCAGAGGACTGCAACTAATTATATATTCAAGGTGTTGCGGTTTCTCGACATACGATTTGTCCAAAGAGACATGAAAGGAAAACAGGGCCAACACTAACACTGTTCTGCATATGTAAGATTGTGTGTGAGTTATGTAATAGGAGTTTGTGTAGTTAGTGTACATTATAGTTGCACTCACTCAACTCAGTGAGTGACTGTGTGAGAAGGAGAAAGAAAGAGGTTGACATGGACAGAGCCAAAGTAGATGTGAGAATGTATGAAAGAAAGGCAAGCAGCAATGCGAATACAAACAAGAGAAATTATGAAAATGTAGGCTGAGAGACTGACAGTGGCGTCGTTGAACATGCAATAAACGCATTCATAATATAGCACGTTTGATCAGCATGAGGTTTGCCCGTTTTCAGTGGAGTCCTGCTGGTTCTGGACCTGTAGTCTATTCTCTTCTCTCTCTCTCTCTCTCTCTCTGCTTGCCTGAAACATATATAAGGAGTAGTCATGTGAAATCTGTTGTAATGCAATACATAAAATGTCATTTCAGTTTAGTAAGGCATGCCATGGCATGTATACGCCATTATGTAGCTCACATTCATGCTTTAAACGAAAGAAAATGAAATAGCATGCTAGGAACTTAATTTTTCCTTATAGTTTCTATATAGACACTCACTGTACTATGTAATGTATATGGAGGAAGATGCTCCATTACGCAAAAAAATATTTTAATACGTATCGGCTTCACTACAGTAGATCCTAATGGGAGAAACACAGCAAGGAATGGTAATAAGTAATACAATGCTCCTTAATGGACGTTATTGTATGTGTTTACGTGGGCTAGTGATAAATAATGCTAGTGAATGATTTCACTCCTCGTTTAAAGGTGAGTTTTGAATTTGAAGACATGAATTGGTGTTGGGATGTCATCTATCCTCGTGTCAAATGGATTTGTTGAAGACATAAATATATTTTGTCAAGAGAGCCGAAATGATTATTATAGTGTTGAGAACATGAAAGTACATCCCTGGCGTCTTCTCAGAAAGTTATGTAATGATCTCTACCTATATGGACACTGTGTGCAGATAGAAAAAGAGTTTTTAACATCCTTTGAGCTTTGCGAGAGATTTTCCATTTGTGTCATGCTTACTTGACGTCAGAACATGTAGCCAAGACCCTTCCGTGAATTTCCCTAAAGTATATGCAATGGCATTTCTGTAGAAATAATTGAAAGTCAATTTAGGAGTTGAGTGAGTCGAGGAAATACATTAGGAAGAATGTCTACTATCTGAACTACTAGTATGAGCGTAATAAGTAGGTATTAAAGTAATGAAGACTTGGGCATGTAGTTATCATGTGGCAGTTTGATGGTGTAAATGGGATTAGCTGCAGGGATATGATATGACATGGGATGGCTGTTAATAAATACGACGGTAAGTATTAAGACATCATAGGATATGAGCGGGTTATTATAAGAACACTTGACTTCTCTCTCTCAGTTAATTTCTTCTCGATTAAGTCAACGAAATGCAATCACAATATAAGATGGATGATGGATCTAGGATGTCTTAGAGTAAGTAGCTCTCCGTCAAGTCAACCAAAGCCAAAACTAAGCCAAAGCAAACCAAAAAGCAGTCAAGAAAAAGACCAAATGTGTCTTTTTACTCTTTGGCTTGTCTCGGCTCACTTACGATTAGCGCAGAGCAGGGAAGCAAAGGATGCCAAGCAAAACTCGAGCATTCGCCCTCGCCAGACTTTAGTTGAATAGTTTTGCTGATGATTTTGCTACGTCGTGCTCTAGGAGTGTACTCTTTTCCCTCATCCACTCTGAACATGAGGCAATCCTTGCCGAGTGCCATGGCATGGCAAGGAATGGTGGAGGAAGGCTAGAGTTTTCATAGAAATTTAATACACACTATAATCTAGACAAATTATTTAGGTATAGTTGAATGTTTTAATGCATTCTCTTTTTTATTTCTTTCTACTTAGAGGATATATGTATTTATAGAGGCTCTTCTACAAACTACTGTGTAAATACACGTATGGCTATTATAGTAGTCATCATACGTATGTATGTATGTATGTACAGTAGGGTTCTGGCTACTAGTAACTATTGTTAGCTTTTTATATATAACAGTTGAGTCTGCTGAGTTTATTTCAGCGAGAGAACTTTTCTAGAGTTTTCTTGTGCTTGTTAAAGCACAAACTGAAAAATCCTTGAGTACCTAAGTAGTAAGCTGACGAAGAGAGAAATTAAGAGCACAGAACAAAACAGTCAAGTAGAAAAGAGCAAGTCTTGGGATTTTTTATTGTTAACGAACAGAAAGACGTCGAGAAAGAGTCGAGAGAAACAACAGACTTTTCAACAAAAAGAACTCAGCTTTGGCTCCCTTCCTTATATACTCACTATATATGTGTGTCTATTTGTATTTTTTGAATTTTCTTGATTACTATTTGTTCATTGTTGTGGATTTTTCCCACAATAGTTTACAAGACTTGCCATGGTTAGTTTGATGTAGGAGGGAGATATATATATATATATATATTCTTTGTACTCTACGTTTATTTATGTAGGTATAGAAGGTGAACTTATTACATAAGTAGCTACTTATAATATTAGTCAAGAGGAAACCTCATTTTGACTTTTTACAACATTCAATATTGAATTCAGGGATTTTTTTCCTAAACCGATTAAGAAATTAATATTTGGAATTGGAAGTGAATATTGATCGTCTTGACTTAAATTTAGGAAGAACAGTAGGTAAGTATAAATAGTTAGTGGAGAATGTAATACATAGCAAGTTGATAAGAATCAAACTACAATTATGAAGCTATGTAAATATCATAGCAATGGATTTAAGTAGTTTTTTTATAATAATTTCTTTTGACATAGAATGCCGACTCTATTGGAATGGAGTCCCTTTATTTGGAATCAGATGTGTAGAGCTAACTAATGTAAAAAGTAAATAGATTCCACAGTTGAGATAGCCAGTAGGTATTTATAGTCGGATTGGATATGTTTATTCATATGGGCCAGCTATTGTGATTTGTGAGTAAGAAAAAAGAAATGACTTGAGTCTTGAGAGGGATGGTTATTTTTTGTGTCTGATTGGATATTTTGAATAGAGAAGGGCATCGTTGATATCGATAAGAACTTTGCTCGTTTCAATAGGCTAATGTGATGTAATAGAAAGCGAGGAAAAGAATCCTGCCATTATGTATTATGCGTTTCTCGACTTGACTTGACTTGCTAGAGTTGAGCCAGAAGAGACTGACTCACATTGGAATTTCTGTTCAATTGAGTGGAGTGCATTGTGTTTCGTAGCTTTCGTTTTGGTTGGTTGAAAGAAGCCGAGGAGAGTGAGTGAGAGACGTGATAGGAACATGATGACTGTATAAGGATTTTTATATGAAAGCCAATACTTTACTTGACATTGACTAGATTGGATTGGATGACAGCCATTGCAATGCACTGCTTCACAGACTTAAGACACACACAAGAGCCTTTTCTTTATATTAATATCTTGCCAAGATTAGGATATAGGAAAGCCCGTGGCAAAAGCCCGGCTACAATGAAACCCTTAAAATTAAAGAACAGATGCAAGTCTTTCTGGAAGTCAAGCTAGATTGAACTCAATGATGAATTGGGTCAGGGGATTTCTCCTTGACAAGGGCACTTCAACTTTTTAATTCCCTATTTCTTCACTTCACACATTGTTCTTTAATGCTACGTTCGCGCAAAAACTTAAAATACTTGAGAAATATCGCCAGAGAGTCGAAAACTTCCATTTCTACCCATGCCATGTCTACTTACTACCGCCTGCTACGTCTTCTTCTTACCCGTCTCCATTCTTCCTTCTCTCTCTCCTCGTCTGACAAAAACTTTGTTAACAAAGTAAAATAAACAAATTTGATAGATTCAAACTTCCACTAAAAGAATTGATTGATTTTCACTTTCTGTTCACTTTGCCACGCTAAAGTCAGAGCCGGTGCTTCCATAAAGTTTCTCTCTACCAATTCTCACAGCTATGTATGTGTTTGTGCTAGTGTGTAATATGCCAGGTAAGTACATACACTAGTAGACAGCACTGAACAGGACTAGTTAATGGCTTGCGTGTGCTATCCGAAACCGTTGAGGTGCTCAGTAGTTATTGATTCTGTTGGAAGACCTCAGCTGCCTTCCCTTTTACATATTCCCATTCTAAGACCTAAAATCGGCTAAGAGAAATTAAATGTGATATTAGTCTCCTACATTCTCAACTCCTACTGTACAGAGCTATGAAAAAACACTAAAAATTGCCTCAAAAATAGCAATAAATGAATACCTAATTCTAATAATATTATCAATGACAGTCATTCAAAGTAACACAAAAGACAATAAAATGTCGCAGTCACCTATTTGGCATTTGTAATTGTTTTAAAATTCATAATTCTTAATAATGCGATACTTATTTACTATTCATTATTTGACTGCATAATAATTTTATAGTTTTGATCATGTAATATCAGGTTTTTCGTGGATATCAACAATCGCATACTGTAACAAAAATATTTCTGTGATGGTTATGGATAATTTTGATGAAAAGCAAGAAATCTGAAAAAGAATAGCTCTCTGAAACCTCTTTGTATGTAAAAATCATGTAAAGTTTTAAAATGGTATTTTAGCTCGCTCATGTTCTGAGAATACGTTATAGTTATTCATATAGATGTTGTTTGGTGACTGGTAAGAGTTATTTTGTGAATTGGGTTTCGTGGGAAGGTTACTGTACATATGATTGTGAAGTAAGTGAAGATATTGAATTGGTAGCATGTAAGTGTGGAATGGAAGAGAGGAGGCATGGGATGGGAAGTCAACTCATGCTTCCGTGTCTCTTCTCTTTAATATGGATATTGGATAGAGTTTGAATGTCTTTATTCAATCTTATACTGTTGAAATGAAATGAGTTGAGGGAAGTTTGCTCTTTCAAGCTGCTCTCTCAACTGAGGCTATCAGCTGTGATAGATATAGTATAATATGAACAGAGGCATTCTATGGAATTGAGTGAGAAGAATAAGTTTCTTGGAGTTTCGGTTCTTGTCCTATGCAATGCAACTGTGTAGTGAAGAGATGTCGGTGGAGTATCCTGTAGTAGTAGTAGTAGTAAGAAAAGTTTGTTAGTGCTGGTACAATGAGTGTGGATGGAAGGAAGGAAAGGACGGAGAGGTAGCTACTTACACATTAGATGTGGTGAGTTCTATTTTGCCTGTTTGTCTATGTCTGGCCATTGTGGAGTGGAGAGTTAGATTAGCTCTGACTATCTGCTCTCTTAGATTTGAGGCGAGAGAGTTGGGCCGCAAAGGAGGTAGGGAACTTTGAAAATATTATGTCGAGAAGATGAAAAATGAGCTGAGAGAGAAGCAGAAAGTCTAGTCATGGTCATGATGGAAATCATTCAAAAACATGCGGATCTCAAAGTTTCAATTTCAAAGGTTCTCCTACTCCTCGGAAACTTATTGCTCCTGACTCTGACTAACTGAATGAGTTTAACTTGGATTTCCTTGGATTTGACTTGGACATAAGATAGTTAATGCATAGAGGTAGGGAGTAGGGACTAGTATTTGAAAGTTGATCGTAGATGTAGTTGGAACAAGGAGAAGGCAAAGGGAAGTTATTAAAGTGAGGTAGAATAACGCAAAGTAGTAACGTGCGACTGCAACCTGAATTTAAGCTGATCTTGAGTTTCGTGGTCGTGACTTTGTTCTCTGGCTCCTAGCAAATATAATAATAGTCATACATAATAATAATGATATTATGTCTTGCAGACTTTTCCCTCATTTCTCTATCCATAATGTTTAGGATGTGAACTGTGAGTAAGTAAGATCGACACAATAAATACAGCGACTATAGATGTGCAGCAAATAACGTTCGCTTCATTCTAATAAGTCGGGACAGAGAGGATCCGACAAGATAAACAACATCACATTTCTCATTTCTCTATCTAATGCACGATGCACATTGAAGGCAGAGTGCATCTGCTACGTTTTATTATGTTCTATGAACTAAAGTAATGTAATGTAGTTACTTATTTCACGTTAAATTATTTCATACAATAATAACAAGTTAGAATTTAGTTGAGTTGAGTAGGAAGTTGTTTATTTTTTACAAGAGCTTCTCTATCAGGACTTGTGTTACACGAAAACGGATATGGTTACACCGCAGTGTACAAATAAATTCGCTAAATCATATAGCTCTGATAACAACATAGTCTGTGCAAGTGCACCAGAGACGCTGTACGTACTCGATGAAAATATTGTTTCTTAAAAGTCTTGAGAGATAGAGAGTATAGGATGTATAAGACGATTATAAGTAATTCTCAAGCTAAAGATGAGAAATGATGGTTTGTAGCCACAACGGAGACTGTTGGAGTGTGTAGAACGGATCCGTAATAGAGATGTTCATCTCAGTTCTGAGAAATTTTATTTTCGCAGTGCGTTTTTCGCATTTCACACGCATTTTTGACACGAATGATCTTGTGATCCGCTCAGGAGGAATCTTCAATCTATTCCCTTCGAAATTCTTTGAGGATGAAAAGTTCAGTGAGGGATGTAGACATAAGCGGCAGCTCACACTGAAAGGAGTCTGGAGAAAAAACAGCATTTCTAACACGAGAATTTGGTCCATGCTTCCTAATCCTAATGCATTGTAATGGCATGCCGTGGAAGAACAGTCCTACAACCACTCACATCACACTAATAGTCTAGGAAATGGGAAAAAGAGAGGGAAGTGGCCCAAAAACGTCGCAGTCACATCGCAACAAACAGCCAAGCCACGAACCATTATTATTTCGAGAAAAATGTGCTGCTGCATTACACAAGATTTCACAGCAGAGCATTATATCATATTAGATACTCGGAATTCACATGGAAAAATGATTCTAGCGTGGAAGAGACGAGCACAGAGTTTGATATGCCAACTCTCAGTCCCCTCTTCCCTGTCAGCTTTACAGAACTACTCGAAATATATTGGAATCTTCGTTTAATCCAGAATTTCACTTTTATGCGCAATATTCATAGTGGATTTAAAAAATGTCATTTCATGTAGGTAGTTGCTGTAGTTGCTAAAGGTTGCCCCATAACATCAACTCACAATCTACTAGATTATTGGATGCCAGCATCTATCCGTAGCTTTTGATGGCATTTTATGTTCAGTACACCTGTGATGCGATTTGCTGTCTTGTCTTCTTGTCTGACTGTGACGAGTTTTTCTTGTTGTGTTGTGGCTCTACCGTTCTACTATGTACACAGCCTGATTGTGTTTTCACAGACTCAGGAACCGATGCAAACTTTTATTACATAGACAGCTACTATGTAGCATGACAATATTATTTGTGGATTATGTTACGTAGTGTTTCTTTGTAATGTTCCATTCAATTCCTTCTCTATCGACTGCTTGACATATACATACAAACAATAGCAGCTAGACGCTAAACCAAATCAAAGAAATATATGCATTCCAATGATAATCTATTATGATGTTGACGCATGACATGAACACAGATTTTACGAAAAAAAATATATGAAAACTTATGATAAAATATCACTAATGATTTTCTTTTGTTTATTTACAGGTAAGATTATCTTCCACTTCATTTGCTTCATTCTATCAATCAACAAAGGTAACAAATGTCCATATTCATTATGTGTTTTCCACGCAATTATTAACCAACAGTCAGCAGTAGCACTGCATCTTTTAATATCGAAGTCATTTTTTTGATATGTTTGTATCTGCAAGATAACTTTTATTATTCACGAGTGAGAAGTTTTATATCGGCTTTATTAGCATTAGGATAGAGTGGAATGTATTTAAGATGAAAGGGTATTGTAGGAGGAGAATATTTGATGTATGTTTCTAATCCAGTGCATTCCACGAGTGTCATATATTATAGTTGTGTCGGGACGTGAGTCGTGAAGAGGAAGTAGACAGGTAGGACAGGGATGGAGAAAGAGACAGAGGTATGACACGACATTAAATCCAGTTCAGTTGTTTGTGATGTGAAGTTGGTTTAGTTTAGGTGGAAGATTGTTCTTGGTTTAGCCAGACTAGAGGTTGAGAGTAAAATTCTCGTTACTTTGGCTATGGTGTGTGTGTGTGCTGTCTGTTGAGATGAGTTGAAGAAGAAAAGGGCAAGAAGGAAGGGAAGTGAGCTGAGGCGAACCAGAAGAGCAGGGCAGGCAGGGCAGTCTGTTTAGTTAAGTCTTATGATCGTATGTACTAAAGTTGTGCTTGTAGAAATCAACTGGACTGAAACTAAAGGTAAGAGAAATGCTGGAAGAACTATGTTGGTTTGGTTGGTAGTAGAGAGAGAGAGAGAGATGCCTGTGCTCTCTTTACAGTCTGTACGTTTAGTTTAGTGGATAGTGGAATAGAAGAGAAGAGCTCCCAGCTCACCTTTTACTGCAGCTACTTTACGATCTTTACCTTCAACTTTACGTTCGACTCAAATATATCCCATTATTTTATATCTTTTAGCGTGTCCCTGATGGAAACTGAAACTTGTGCTTGCTTAATAACTACACATAGTGTTATAGTCATTTGTGTGACTCTCTATAAGCATGTAGTAGTAAGCTAAAGGGGTTATGTATAGCTATAACTATGCAGTTACTACTATCTCCT
Source organism: Tomocerus minor (assembly GCA_009936455.2). NCBI lineage: Eukaryota > Metazoa > Arthropoda > Collembola > Entomobryomorpha > Tomoceridae > Tomocerus > Tomocerus minor. The sequence continues at coordinate 13,420 of JAAAYG020004760.1, forward strand.
GTGCCCTGGTTTCAACTACAGATGCAGACTTGGAATCTGTATCTGTATTTTGAGATGAGACTACTTCTTGCTCTTTCTCATCTTTATCCTTTATCTGGCTGTTTAGGTTTTGGGAGGATTTCCATCTTTTCTCTAAGTATATGTATACATAAATCTCGGACGTAGATACTAAAATACATAGGAAATTGAAGGGAGTGATATAAAAGGAAATAAATTTCTGCTCCCATCTCTCTTGGCTTAGATTAGAGGTTAGATTTTAAAGAGACACTCATTCTGTGAGTAAAACAAGGAAAAGTAGGTTTGACCTCTGGCAGGGAGCAGGGAGTTGAGAGAAGAGAAGAGACCACACGGTGGAATGGAAGAGTGTCTTTCGGAATTGCTTCTCCTCTTCTTCTTCTTCTTCTCTCAACTTACCGTGGACCTACATATATATGTATTAAGTTTTATTTTCCACAGATGTTAAGTTGAATGGTTTTGGTGCAGAATCATTTGTAGGAGAAGATTGTGTATTGTATTATTGTATTGTATAGTTTATTGTGATGTAGAGATAGTAAGTAGCTAGGAGATGAGCAAGGAATCAGACAAGACAATGCACAATAGGGAATAGTAAGTACTTAACTGAAATGAAGTGAACTCTGCGAGTCAGTCAACTAAAGTCAAGTCACTCACTCACTCAGTCCAGCCAGTCAGCTTATCGTTAGCTAGCTAGGCTAGGCTCATGCTATAATAAGGATAATAACATGACATAAGCTACAGTTGAGTTTTACTGCCACGCCACGACTTGCTCTCTTCTTCCTCCGTCCAACTAGCCACTTTCTTTAGTTGATTTGCTAATGGTAATAGTAGTAAAAATAATATATTTTATGCTGTTGAGAAGACATGAATCTCTCTGCACCATTCCAAAATTCCTCGACAGTCTCGAGGAGGAAAGTAGTGAGCTCGAGTTGAGTATTAGTACAAATGAGCCATGTCCCAAACTCATTTGTTTCTCGTGAAAAAGACAATGCAGAATTTGATGTTGGTTTGTGCTTGGTGTGTGTGTGTGTGCAGAAGATGCACGGAGCTAGTAGGTGCAGAGTGTTTCATTGTCTACGGACGATAAGTAAGTTAGTTGGTTGAAATCAGCTCGCTGAGAGAGAGGGAGACGGTCGGTCTTAAAAGACTCTTGTCTTGATTTCTAAGTGATTTGTGTGGCGATTTCTTTCCAGTTCGAGGCTTAAGAGGAAAATTTGAGGAATGATTGTACACATTACATGTGCTATATTATTATGATTATTGTTGTAGTTGGAGATGAAAATGAAAGAACAGAGCAGAAAAGACTGACCCTGAGTTGAGCAAAGTGCAATTGCGTGATCTCAGATGGGTTGGTTAGCTTTGAGTAGATTGGATTCAATTGAAGATAACTGACTGAGCTTTGCCATTACTAACTTTTCCTATAGAGCCATTCCATTTCCTATATACTAATACCCCATCGCTAGCACGGCTCTCTCATCCCATCCTAATGTTCCTCAACTCCAATCATCTTCAGCAGAATAACCAAAACGTATTTAACTTCTTTTCCTATATGCTAGCTCCTACACACTATAGTCAAATGAAGCAAGGAGGCAGATAGATGTTGTTATATTTTATAGTTTACGTAATGTAAGTAGGTACATCGTTTATATCTATGAGCTTAAATCTCTTAAACTGTGTGAGATATTGCTCTAAGTCCCTACAGAAAACAGCGGAGTGGAAATCAACTCTGATTTTAAGTCCAAGTTTGTTATCTTGAATGAAAATGGGCGTTCGCAAGAATTTTCCTGACTTGACTTGACTTACATTAGCTAACTTGTCTAAGCCGTATAGCATTTCCAACGCGTCGCCCTACGTTACGTTTTACCTTCTTTCGAGTTTACATTAATAAGAGTTAGTAAGTAAAGTGTAGATTATAATATGCTCGGAGAAGACCTGTTTAAAGCTCTCTGTCTAAAACACAGTCGTTTCAATTCTAAATTCGAGTGTAAATCTAAAGTTCTTTGTACTTTGAGGATATTAGTAGCTTTTGTTGAAGTCAACTGAAGATTAGATAAGTTAAGGTTAAGGGCAGCATAGGTGTGTGGTCGCTCTCTCACTACACTACTATTGCATCTATGTGTGTGTGTGTGCCTAATAATGTAATGTATTTAGATGTAAGTTGATTGTTCGAATCACTTTCACCAACCCTGTAATCAAATATCCATTGCAAAATGAATGATGCTCTTTTCTACTAGACACACTAGTAAATAATAATATATCTGTAATTGAACAGATAATAGAATTGTGTTCTTTTCTCCTTCATACGTTCTGCAGTAAATTCTAAGGATAAAGACAGACCTCACCTCTCTATCTCTACCTACACTCTTTACAGCAATAACTTATGCCTTCTACCTACTTAAAAATCGATTTTGCGCATAGCAATATAGCAAACAGAATTTCTGATAGCTCTCTTCTCACCAAAACAAGAAGAGAGCCTAGCATAGCTTGGAAATGCATCGAAATAATAACGTAGATTGCATGAATTAAATTGTCTTTGCTCTTCTGTGACCTACACTGAAATAAACAAGAGGATTTTCTAGTGATTTGTGGGATTTTGTAAGAAAAGTTTTACGTGGCTCGACAAATGATTAGGAATGACGACACGACAGAGCACAACAGGGTCAAAAGTGCATGGATGGTGGTCTGCAAGTCGGCAAAGGAATTGATTGTAACTTTGTGTGTGTGGTTGTTGAGCCTCTGTGTGATATATCCGTCGCTATTGTGTAAAGGTAGGTACTATATAGCAATGCCGTAGTGTATTTCACTCTAAAAGCATTTTTACTCGGCTTCAGTTTGCATCACAGAAAGAGAGAGATACTATTGTGGCATTAATGTATTTCTTAATAATAATGGAGTGCCTATTTCATTTCAATTTATGATCTCCGCTGAAATCCAAGCCGAAGGTTTTTGCCTATCTCTGCTGTCGGTATAGATGTTTAGAATTGCGCTGCAATAGTTTGATTGCTACGTAAAAGACACAGACAGAGAGAGAGAGAGAGAGATGTTCAAGGTGAGTATTACTATAGATAGAGGAGTGTATGTTGCATTTTTGTGAACTTTGTGGTAGGTATACTATTTAAGTGAGTTTAATGCAACTGTTGGAAATGGGAAGGCAAAGGTTATTCCGTAGTGTGATGTGATCTGATGTGTTTGATGTTAGTTTACCTGTTTGCTATGCTCAGCTTCGTTCTTCTGAGGCTTGACTCTTGAGGCTTTTTATTTTTCGGAATCGAAAGGCGAATACTAAAGACGCTTACTTCGTCCACTCCGGCATGGCTACATACATATTCCACCGTGTAAGATGATGGGATTCGAAATTCACACAACATATCCCTATCTATTATTTTTGGGACGAGAGAGCTCCTCTTATATACTTATAGGACGCACTACTAAGATTATAGAGATATAGAGGAACGTAGTGAAGTTGCAGTTGAATGTTTTTCTTATGACTTTAGTTGACTTGCAATTCCCATTTGACTGCGTAGTAGAAACCTTGTCTACGTTATATTATATTCTATTAGGTTGTTGGATTACATTGTAAAAGATATGTCATTGGGGGCATGATAGGGTCCACGGATAGATATATTTATATTCTTAACTGCTATTATAGTCCGTGCTTAGTAAGTAAGTAATATGGAGTACTGGCAGAGTTGATAGTGCGTTACGTTACGATGTTTGTTTGTACGTGACGTGAAGTGAACTCGTATTTTCTTTCTATATATGTAGCTAAAGTCGACTATTATGCTGAAAGTCTGCTAGTAGGAATGTCTTCCTTGCCATTTTTACTCCTTGTACAAATAGGGAGAGAGAGAGTGAGAGAGCTGAAGAAAGAAGGAGAAGAGATAGAAAAAGAAGATCCAGCTCAACTGAACTGGAGGAAATAGGGAGAGCCCACAGACAGACAAACAGAGCAAACCAAACTAAACCAAGTGAACTGAAGGAGAGTCAAGTCAGGCAGACACATGCACTACTAATATTCTGCCTGAACTGAATGTGAAATGTGAATGTGAATACTAATGCCATAGATCCTGTAGAATACTTAGCAGACGTAAAATAGTCAAAGCGATTGAGGAACACAAGAACAGAACAGATCTCTCTTGTTTTACTACTGCACACACACACACAGAACGAAGAATGCCTTCACTTGACTCTAATCTTTAGTTCTAGAGCTAGACCATTACAAATGCCTGTACAGATCATCTTATATAGAATAGAATCATGTATTAAACACTTGTCCTCTCTCCACACCATTTTCTACAGATAGTTTCCTTAGAATTTCATACAAAGATTATGTCATGCATAGCTCCCATCCAAATAAATCACGGCCTTTCTTTCCTCATGGCGAAAAATCCTCAGCCTGTTAACTTACTACTAGATATTATAATATAGAGTAGCTTATAGGAATAAATCTTATGCTACTACTACACTTTGTCCATTGGGTTTAACTAATTATGAGATTTAATTGCTTTGTGTACCTTTTGTGCAATTGTGTAGTCTAAGAATTATCATTTTCGGCAGAAGATTTATCTCGGATGGGTTTTAATAAGGGTTATGCAATATGAATTACTATTTTGATTTAGATTTTCGATAATTTATGTAGAAATTACATTAAAATACGGACTTTCCTACTTTTATAAAGCTATGTTATGAATAGAGTGATATAGATTGAGAGAAGACAGTAGTGGATTCTGGTGCACTGTGTCTAT
>JAAAYG020004760.1:18279-28581 GCA_009936455.2 Tomocerus minor
TTTTATAAAGCTATGTTATGAATAGAGTGATATAGATTGAGAGAAGACAGTAGTGGATTCTGGTGCACTGTGTCTATTTACTGTTCATAGATTGTAAGAAGTTGTTCTTTGTTCAATGTTATGTTCAAGGTCTGTAAAAATTGCATTGCATGTCAAAAATTGCATGCAGTTCAACTTGATACATAGTTTTTAGTTAGTTATGCAAGGGAATTAGTTGGTGTACTGGAGCAAGCCATGTATGTACGTAGTGAGTATGTGACTGAAGAGTCGTTCTAGTTTGGAAAAAATAAACAGGAAGCGAAAAGAGTTAAAGATGGAAAAGAGAGACTAATGTATGTAATGTCGGCAATAGAAATCCGCGTTACATAGACATTAAAGTAAAGCTGGCAGGCAAACAACTACTAATGTAAGTAGGTGGCTGTGGCTAAGCTCTGTAAAAATGAATTTTTAGTTTTCCACGTGAATTCATTTGTCTATGCTCTGTGTGTGTGTGTATAATATGATGTTGAGTTGTTTTAATAAGGCAACAGTGACGTGTTTGTGTGTGTGTGTGAATGTGAATAGAATGTTGACGTCCCTGAGTTGACTTGACTGACTGAAGTTTTAATGAACGTGTAAAATTTTGAAGAAGAAATAAACTAGGATATTGTCACAGTTTATTTGCTTATGTTCGTGTTCTTGTATTAGTACTTGTCTTAGACGTTTCCTTCTGTCTGTAAAAGTCTCGTCTGGGATTTAAAGTTTCATGACTAGTGTACGTGTTTACTGCCAAATTCAAGGAGGAGCAGATAAACGAAGATATTGAAAAGTATTATTGGGAACCGGGTTTAAGAGGCAGGAAGCCATAGAGGATTCGGGAGAGAGAGAGAGAGAGAGAGTGAGCAGGTGGACGCATTGCATTTCGTAGCAATGGCAAGAAGATCTATTTACTTGTCCTGTTTATTAGATTAGATTACACTATGATATTTAGTGTAGGAAAGGAAGAGAAAGAAACAGATTGGGTTTAGATCGAGAATAATTCCGTTCAGCTGCGCCGCTCCAGATAATGAAGAACAGGGACATGTTTAATGCGCCTAGTCGGGTCTCTCACTTTTGTTGATCTATCGGAATTTATTTGACTGGGCTGTACAGCATGCAGGATAATTTATGTTATGTTTGCTACGGGAGCTTAAAAAGACTTTTCCTCAAGCTCCCAGTGACTTCGGTTGACTGATAGCCGCTTAAGAGACATAGTTACTTATGGAGCAGGAGGGAAATAGACAGGGAAGACAGGCTACCATAACAGAGCTCAATACTCCGTCCGGAGCTACTTACTCTACTCTTTGTCTCACTTAAATAAAATAGAGAATAAATCCACACAGAGAGAGAGAGAGAGAGAGAGATAGTTGGTTCATAGAAATATCCTCGCTTAAATCTATTCAAAATCTCTCTACGTGCAAAATGGTCGCACAAACATGATTTAGCTATTGTGCACACGAGGCAAGAGCTTATTCCCGCACACATATATTTGTGAATGAAGAAGACGAGTGGCTTAAACGAAAGATTTTACTTACATTGACTCTTCTGACTTGACGTTAGTCACACAGTGAGTGAATACAAAACTGATGCATGGCTTAGTTAGCTTTCCAACAGTTTCTAAGAGGATAAATTATATAAAACCCACTGAAAGTTAACTCCTACTAAAAAACTCTCAAGTGTGGAATGAAAAACGAAGGTTCTTTCTTGTCCAGACATGACAAGCCAACTCAAAAACTAAACCAAGGCACACTAAGCCGTGCCAGCTAGAGCAAAGCAAAGAAATGTTAATGGAATCAAAGAGTATCTTGCATATTAGTGTGCATACCTTCAGGAATGTTATACAGAGTGATGATTATGTATGAATTCAATTCAATTCAATAGAATTCAAAAGGAAGGAATTGCGGGCTATAGCAAACATAGCATCGTAAGAGTCAATGCAGTGTAGCTACGTAAGTAGTCATGTAATGAACCTGTAACTCCGACTCTATCCATGCACAGAGAAAACTCATCCTCTCCACGTAATCATCGTCTACCTTCATCTGCCTACATATACATGAATTAAACTTTTGGAGCATTCTATATTCTATAGCATCATGCAATCTAATGGTTATTTTTCTATTCTCTTACATTCTATTCCTTATTACATTCAGAGTTTAAGTGGACTGGACTCTCTGAACATCCTTCCCTCACTCTACTACTATATAAATCTGAGGATTCTCATCTATTATTATTACCTACAATGTTCGTAGTAAGAATTCATCTATAGATGTAGGTACCTAACAATAAGTGCTATGTGTGTGCACTGCATTATGTACAATACGAGTACGAGATGCACACTTGATTCTCTACTCACTCACTCACTCACTCACTCGATACACTCACAGCACATGTATATTATTTTACTCTCTCAAGGTCTGTGCATTCCGATTCGTAATCGTATTTTTTATTGGATCCTGGGGCAAAATTCGTGACGTTGGGCTCGGCTTTTCTCGTCTCTCTATGACAGTTTTTACTTGACCGAGTTCTTTACATTTATACGTACACGTACGTAACGTACGGACTTACATATATATATATAAACTTATGTATGTATGAGTCCATCAGACAGACGTAGTAATAGTAACTCGCCTTTTCCTCTTACTATTCCTCTCTTTTTTACAGAATGCTCTGCACAGAGCTCAGAAAGAATAAGAAACATAGTAGAAAATTGTATATATTGAGTTCCACCACCAACACTACCATTAAACTATTCTTTGTTCCATTCATCTCAAACTTCCCATCAAAGGAATTCATGATGCATGCCATCCCATTATACGCTTAAGACGTACATTAGGTACTGTGTGCTTGATTCAACATTCAGCCACCATTCTACTTTAGATTTTATAGTAAAACCTACTTAGTCACTATTTAAACCTTATAATACATTCGAAATCTTAGGCACTGTCTCCATTTCCACCTCCTTCCAGGTTCTTAATGTAGGTACTTACACAGATATTGCGTGCTGTGGTATGTAATACTAAAATATTTCATTTATTGAATATCTATTTCTATATTGCACTACTGTAAACTAAAAATACATTTTTGTTTCAATCAGGATTTATTTTGCAACACTAACAATAATCCGGATACTGGATGGTGCAACATTGTATTACAAAACATCTATTAGTAGGTGTAATAATTATTTTAATTAGAATTCACAATGTGCTAGTGCATAGTGCATACTATAAATAATTTTGAAAATAAAATCTTTATTATTTTTTTCTATGAAGTCGTTTTGTAATTGGCTTTGCATTGTTTTAATTTCACTAATTGTTAGTTAATAGATACTCTTTCAAATTGTTGATGATGGTCAAGCAGTATGCAGTAGCTTCTTTTATTGATAACATGATGTTCAGCTCAAGTTGAAGTGAACTAAGACATCTACAGAGGTTTCCCGACTGCCCATTCTATTTTGTTGGTTTAAAGTCTATGTCTGCAATACATATTTAAATGTAATATGAGAAGTTAGTGATAGGTAGGGAGGAGAAAATCAAAATGTTTGCAGCTACCCGTACCTAAATGCATGCAGACCATTATTTCGACTAGTATATGATGTAGCTAGTTGGAAAAGGAGTTTTGGCTAGACATAAGTTGTAGGGACATAGTGAAGAGAGAGAGAGAGAGAGAAAGAGAGTGGCTCGGGTGGTTTAGTAAGGTTTGGTTTTGCTTGGGCCGACTGGGTTGTTGGTGTGTCATGTCAAGTCAAGTCTTCAACGACAGCAGCCGGCATCTCATCTTCTGTCTTGTCATGTGTGTCACTCCTCTTGTGACTTTGCCTTTGTTACATGGCATTGCTTTCCTTCGTGCACAGCCTAGCAAAGCAAGTATCGGAGACACTCGACTCAACTCTTTATTTGGCATGGTCGAGAATCCCATTTGAAACGAGCTCATTTGCATCCAAGAGAATTTCGCTTTATTGAATCCCGTCCTATGGAGAACATTCTGCATAGGTACGTACGTAAATATTACGGAGAGCAGAGTAAACTCTCCTCCACAGCATAGCACAGAACATACGTCTCCCTTCACATACTTTATCCCGTGATTTGGATTCTATCTATACTACGAGTATATGTTTACGAGAGTATATAATGGGAAAAAAGAATTGTGCAAAGCAGTGCTAGTTGAGAGTGTAAGTAGGTAGAGATTGAGCCATAGTTTCTATCCCAAGGGTTTTCGGGCAATCTTTGACCTTCACTATAGATATTAGTGTGTAATATGTATTTTAAATTGTTTCACTGCGGATGCTGTTGCTGGAATATCTTGTGTGGCATGTTTTACTCTTTGCAGAATGCGAGCAAATTGAATAGATGCTAATGCAAGAGAATTTATATATGATAAAAGTTTATATATATGATAAGTAAAACTATATAGTGCTGTAGCTATAGTATGTAGATTCTTCTATAATATGTGAATCTGTGTGATGCGGCGTGCTGTAGTTGTAGTGGAGGGTAGTAGTGTAGTTTAGTGAGTTGGACTCAAGTGCAGATTCTCTCATTGTCAGTATAATATAAAAAGTACTTGAATTCAATACGTGTGCCTTCAGCTTCGGATCAAAATCAAGACTAAAAAGAGCCCGTCAACGCACACACTTGAGTTGCTCCTCGAAGAGACTCACGTACTCGTGCTTCACTCCAAATCCTTCCACTCTCCATAATAATTTCGTCTTTTCCTTTGACGCGACTCCTCGGTTTCCTCATACATAGACAGGCTACATAGGTTAGCAGAATGCTCTATTCTCCATGAATCTCTCTATGTTGTATGTATGCAAGTAACTATTTAGAATGGCCTGCTATGCACTAACTCACTCTCACTCACTCACTCACTTAGATTCCCAACATCCTCCTCCTCTATTACTCCATATAATATTATATGTAGTAAATTTATTTCCTATTTTACTTTCTTCTGAGTCTGAGCGTAGAAAATGTATTCATTCATGTATAGAAAAAAAGTAGGTATGAGTGAGGGAAGGTAGGTAGAGTAGAAGTTCTACTTTTTCTCCTTGGAACACGACATACTTAAGTTAAGTATAGGAGAGAAGCCTCTGAGATTGAGATTGCTTCCAGTTTAAGTTCGACTTTATGCAAAATCCCTTATTATTAGTAGTATGCTTTTATACAAGTATTTGTTGGATGCAGAGTCGGAGTGAGCTGAATTGAACTGACAATGCAATGAGGAGAGAGAGAGAGAGAGTAGAGAGAGTGGAATAAAACAGAAAAGAAAGAAAGAGAAGGAAAAAGTGTATAAATTGATTCGACTTGAGTTGTAGTGTGCTCAATACTAGCATTTCGGGCTCCTTCCCTTTGACTATGATGTGATGTGACATTTGCCCATAGTAGAGTAGCTACACTTTCTCACTCAACTCACTTACATCACATCACATCCTTACATTACCTATATTTCCTTTGTATACTCCAAGCAGAGCGAGAAAGATTACATTAGTTTTATACTCTCTCTCTCTCTCTCTCTCTACCTAGAAGTCTTACAATAGTAAAAGCTTTGATTCTGTCAAACGTTGGTTTCCGTAGCTCTTGATTGTGTTCTTTTCTTATGGCCTATGTCACATACTTTTATAACTAAGTTCATAGAAACTCCTTGGGAGGAGCAGAAGAGAGAAAAAGCATTATAGACCTACAGTCCGTACATACATAACGTCCCATGTTAACTTAGACCGGGAAAAGTAGATATATTTCGTTTCTAGTAATCTAATGTAATGTGATGCGAAACCCAGTCGGAGAAACTGTTAGTAGACTTCCAGTCACAGTCAATAACCATTCAGAGTGAAGCTGAGTGTGCTGGCTGATACACACTGACTTCACTACTCTATGAATCTACTCTCACTCTGACTCTCTCTCATTCTTTCTTATATTTTTTGCTGGAGTGATTTCGTTTGTCGATTGTCATCGTGATTGAGCCTCTTGAGTTCTATTTAGAAGAAGAGCCAGACAAAACCCTTCCTAAGCTACTCTTAGCCAACATGAATCCCTAGTATATACCTAGCCATCCCACATACACATTATAATTTTACTTAACTATTCATATTCTATACGTACTTTACTTCTCTTATCCCTCTTTTTCTACTTCTTTCCTTCAATTTTCCCAATCATAATTCTAAAAACATTTTGTGCAATATTATAGTCATTGCAAATGTAGTTTTTACTGCGGTGTTATAATTGTTTTATAAACAATTTTTATCTAACTCCTATTTTAAAATAATCTACATAATCGTATCAATTCAATCGGATCTAAACTTTTTTGGATGTGGAATCTATTGGAATAAAACGTGTCCATTAATTTCAAACGTATTTAAGCCTTAGTAAGTGATTTGCCAACATTCAATTCGTTTCAGTTTATTCCTTTCACTACACTGTTATAATTGGTATTAATTAGTCAGTATTTGTATTTGTTGTCCGTGGAAATATCGGGATGGATTTTCAATAGTTGTCGTTGTGTTTACTGATTCCAAAGTTGTTGATGTCGATTCTAATTAAACCATATTGAAGAGCGTCAACTCCACTATTATTGGGTGTATGACCATTTTTCAAAATAATTATAAGTAACTAATGCGAGGAGGCTTAGGTATAGGTACAAGGAATGTGAAGAGAGCACTGTGAGCCTGCCTGTACTATGATTTCCCAACCAGTTTTCCATGAATTTGTATTTGCTTAGCAATTAGTGGCTCCTATTAAATTTTTATTTGTTTTCTTCGGGGATAATAATAATGTGGGTGTTGTCTGCCGTACTTGCAATATATAAGAATTTCTACCTGGAGCTGCTACAGAAATAAATATCACAAGGAAGGTAGGATAAATATTTTAAAATGTTAGTATCCAGTGCTATCTGTGTATAGGTTGCTCCGTATTTCGTATGTATGCATAGCTATGGGTGTATGTCAGGCAACGTACGTTACATTCTTTCATCCAAATTAATAACTATGGTTTAGGTCGATGTGCTCTATTCATTCTTCGAACACTTTATGGCTACCTTCGTATCAGGAGGGAAACACGGGAACTGAGTCTAAAATTCAGTGAATTACAATCGCGTACGTATTTACTATTTACTAGGGATTCGAGGAAAATGTAGAAGAAGAAGCTCCGTTTATTTGAATAGTAGAAGAGATAGGCAGAAGGCTGAGACAATGTAAAATGCAATGCTTTAGATTTAGCGAACATAGAATATTTAGTATTCTGTACAAGTGTAACATTTCCTTAGTGCATATGGCATCAGCGAATGTAAGTATTAAATGCACGTACGTAGACAATAGTTAGTCTAAAGTGGAGCTATGAGCAGGTATTTGTTGAAAAAGGAAAGGAGAACGGCTACATTTATTGTTAGTAGAGTTTTATATTTGATACTGAAAGGTTAGTCTGAGGAGAGAGAGAGACAAAGCTCGAAACATTCACTCACTATACAATAACTAAGGTATTAACAATTTAAATGTAAGAGTGGAAAAGTTTGTTTATGGAACGACTGATTTGTGTAGAGCGGACAAGCGATTATGGCACTATTATTTCCCTATTTCTTTTCCCCATTTCTGCTATGCAGTTAAGTATTTGCACTTGGCTTCCTTGCTTGCCTCTCTGTATAACTTTGCGTCTTTTAGGACAGAGAGTCCTTAGTGTTGCGTTAGATATGTAAATACATAAATTGTATAGAGACAGTGGTGAATATTAGATATGATAGCGAGAGTTTAAGCACAATATTCTCAGCCCTGGTTAAAAGAGAACTTGTTCTGCATAAAGCTAAGTTAAATAAAGGATATAGGGGCCTGATGCTATGTGTATAACATAAATGTGGGTCTAATAGTCATTTCTTAAATATTGTGCGGACGGAAAGCTGGAAGTATCTTATTATTATAGAGATATAAAGGAAAAGTGAAGCTTTCTCTGTTCTTTTGGTTGGTTGCTTTGCATTGGTGTTAAAGTTTTATGAAGAAAGTTTCGACTGCTTTCCTGGGGTACTTACACATAGTGCAACTCATATCATATTATACAAAATAGGTAGTTTGGTTAGAGAGCTAAGCCCTTTCTCTGATCATCGTCAGCATAGTAATGAAATATGAATAAAAGTATTTTTGAGGCTGGGTTATGTTATGTTATGCATGCTGTTGCTCTATTCTCCTCGCTTCTTTTGTCTACGTATTGTTAGCTGGAGAAAATGGAGGGAGAGATGTTCTCTCATTTGTTCCTCCTTCGATTCTCATCTCTCTCTCTCTCTCTGTCTCTATCTGTGACTCATTCTACACTTATACACATACATACATAGAGTACCGACACTGTAGACTATACACTTTTTATATCTATGTGACTTTAGAACTATCTGTTTGCATCTTGCTCCACTTTACGTGAGTATCTCTCTCTTTCTCTCTCTCTCTCTCTATGCTTTCTGACTAGGGAGATAATGTAAGGAAGCTTTGAAAGGTTCAGGAAAGAGCAGAATGAGATCAGATATGAAATAGTGTGATGGGTTGTGGAGAGTCTTTATAAAAGTCTAGGGAAAAGTTTCGTGCTAATGCTCCAGTAGATTGTTAGAGTGAATATGTATAATATTGTAGAATTGTGAGCTAAGACAGGTATACATAGGTAGTTGCCTCTGTCCTAGAAACTTAATAAGCATGTACAGGGAGATATAGTGATGTAGTTAAAACAAGATTCTAAACAAAAGGTTTTTGGTTGCGTGTCTTGATGAAGTAATAGTAAGTAGTAGGGAAATTTTGGAGCATAAGTCTAGTGGAGATGAAGATAGAAAGACTGAGAGGATTCATAGGAGGAGAAGAAGAAGATTGTGCTCAAGTACATAAGATTCTTTTGGGCGAAGAATAAGAGCCTTGAGAGAGAGAGAGAGAAAGTCAGGGAGCTTAAGATACGAGCTTTTCAACTGAAAAGGAAGGAAATTTTAGGGGACTCTCCCCAGCCAAAGGAAACCTTCCTCATGTCATGTCCTTTTACAAGAAAATAGCTTTTGGTTTGCTGTAGTTTAGTTTGGTTTGACTCATCTTGTCTTGTCTTTTCTGAGAAAGTCCTCTTTTCCTCTTAGTCCTCATCCTCATCGTCATTTTCAAGTGTTTGTATGAGAAATGGGGAAAGCTAAGAGAACCTGACCATGTCTGTCTTCTCTTCCCTTTATATCAAGTACCTTCTCCTACATCCACTCGCACTAAAATAAAGTATTAGCCAGTGAAATGCAAGAAGAGTTTTCACGTAAAAAGAGATGGATAAAGATGAGTTGCTTTCCTAGCATCTACCCTGCCCGCCTGCCTGCCTCTCGCCACTTCCCATGTATATCGCAGATATAACTCAGGAATATCTACATGCACATATATACATGGATAGAAATTCGCCTCTTATTAGGACATCATATTTCCCTGCTATATGGCCCCTCCTCTCTATAAAATCTAATGCAGAGAGTGAGGCAAGAGGGGAACGTGAATATGAATGTAAAAGAGCCAAAGCAGCTCATTGTTCACAGACTATGAGATATGCTTATTTCTCCGCTTTCCACCATTCCACTAACGTAAACGTAGCTTGACTAGTAGCTGGGGAAGGATCTTCTTTATTTCCAGCATTTGCCTCCAAGATCTACTCTTAACTCCAACTCCACTCTTTCCCTCCACATCTTCGTCTTCTTCCAACTATGGACTCTCTCTCGTCTCCATGCAGCAGCTCTCCGCTTTCATTCAATATTACTTGAGCTGACTTGACTGACTGAGCTCAGCTTAGCACAGATGACGTGGCTCAGTTCAGTTCACTCACTCCCTTTTCACTATCTCCGCGACCCGATACTATGCACTATTTCTAACGTATTCCGCCACCACATACGTCCTAATAGTAATCTAAGTTTTACTCCAAAACATTTTCTCCATACATCACGTCTCTACAGTTTTAGATGGAAACGAACTTGCAAATTACGATATCTCCTGCCTCTTCTCCACAATATAAACCACAATATATATTCAGATCACACCATATTCCCTTCTACTTATGTACCCGTGGATGATATTTCAAAATTACTTTCATATTCATTCATTCTCACTACACATTTCTTTAATAAAGAAAATATCTACATATGTGTTGTAGTAAAAGCGAAATCGTGTCCCAAAAAGTTAAGTTGCAATTGTTTCTAGTCTTGCTTGCTTATTTAAAAGTCTCATAACACACAGTATCGACATTGACTTAATAATACCATAAGGTGTAACACCTACAGCCTTCATCGGAAATATAATATTTGTACACTATTTGTGTTAAAGAC
>JAAAYG020004771.1:0-70081 GCA_009936455.2 Tomocerus minor
TAAACCTTTATTCTGTAAAACAAAACGCTACCAAAACTCATGTGTACCCCAGTTAGTTAAGGCCCTTAATCTAGAATATTCCAAACCACATCATGGTTTTCTGTTGTATCTAAATTTTCTTTATTTTAGTTCATCCCTCGATAAAGGTTGCAAGTAGTTGATATGAGTAAATCTCATTTTAAAAGTTTGTAATCTCTGAGAATGTAAATTGGCTTGTTTCATGAAAATAAATTACATTACAAATTACAAATGCATTTCCTAAATTCTCCAATTGCGTTTTGTCACACATTAATTCCCTCAGAGATACAGGGAAGTGTAAAGAAAGGGAAATAAAGGAGAGTTTATGCACATCTTGTTTTAAAAGAAACTTCTACTCGGCATGTCTGCATCTGCAATGAAAACATCTGTTTTATATAAACTGTCGTGCCATAAACAATTGACTTGAATTTTTGAATTTTCTACACTTTATGTGCAGACTTTTTATACATAGGGTTGCTGAGAAGTTTTCTGTCTGTTTTTATGCTTTTTCCAAATTCTAAACTGACATTGACATTGAGAAATAACAGATAAGTTGTGCCGTTGTTTTAATAGTGATAGGAAAATATTTTTTATGCACTTCAAACTATTTTTACTGCATTATCATGGATGCGTAGTATCAGTTTACCTGGGTCTGTAGAGAAATCAAATGGGGAAAAGCGTTGTTTTATGATTTCTATGTGGATTTGAAGGAAGATGTATAATAGAGCATATAGCAAGTTGTTTTTCTAAAGTTAGTGCCAGTGTCTAGAGTACCTAGTGTATACAATAATGTATGGATTTACGTAGTTTGCTCTACTCATCTATTATGCACATTACAATGTTGTGTATGAAGAGGAAGTTAATATATGTAATACAGACGGAGGAGATAGTGGAAATTTCTCATACATTATGTATTTATGCACATTGCACATGTTCAGTTTCAATGGAGTTTCGATTCGCATCTTGTGGCACGTGTTCAGGAACAATAAGTCATGCTTCTCCATGATAAATTTTCCATTTGATTTAGTTACTGACAGAAAACATATTGTCTTTCGCTATAATTTGTTAGGTAATATGGAAGCATCATCATATCTTGCCGTCTGTCATTCTCGATTATTTGATTCCAGATTCCAAACCCAGCTACTACTGTATGGCCACCATACCACCTTAAATGATCTATGGATCAACTGGAAATTTTGAGCCAGCCTACCACTCAAAGAGTTCAACTTTAATTGATAATAACTGGCTGTTTTTCCTTGCTCGCTCGTTTTAATTACAGAAATAGGTTTGTGTAGGTGTATGTGTTGCAAAGTTTTCTCTCAGAATATTAAATTGTATGTAACATTGCGTGGGCAGATTAATCCATTATTGCTGCCTTTCCTTATCCTTGCCCAAAAACAAAAGTTTTACAGTTGACGAGTGGGAGTCATCAAAAAGAAAATGTAAATTCGGAGTAGAATGACATATGCAAAGTATTAATATTTCTAAAAGTTATTTCATCCATTAGTGCTTCAATACATGCATCCATATAAGTAGCTTATGTAACATGTGGGTGGTTGAGACGTTGTAAAAACAAAAAAGTGCGAATTAATCGTGAACATCGAAATCATTATTGGTTCTTGTTAATTAGCATTGAAGTAACATTTTGGTTAAAGTGATTGAGCAAATGTTTTTTGCACTTGAAATCTTATATTAAGTTAGTAGGAAATAGGAAGTGAGTTGTAAAGTCAAAGGAAGGGCAAGAGAAATAGTCAAGACATTTAAAGAAAGTTTCAAGTGTGGTGAAAGGAAAATGAGTTGAAGAAGACGGAAACGATTTGAGTAAGTGAAAGGAAGGGAAAGGCACGTGCTTCGCATCACATTACTTTGTTACATTTACTTAGTCTTACTTCGTAGTAAACTTGCGTAGGTACTTATGTATGTAGCTGCAGTAAAGTTGCGTAAACGTATTTATCTCCTCTTATGCTTCAGATTATACTTATAGAAATATCATATAACCCTTCTTTTACATTGGTTTGCAGTTCAGACAGTTCAGTATAGTTTTTGCCATCTGAGATAGTGAGGGAAAGTCATATAGGTATAAAGGCCGAGTATAACAGTCGTATTTTCCAAGTTTAAATAAAGTCATTTCTAATTTCCTTTGGAGTAATTAAACGATCAGAAACACACTTGAAAGGACTGTGTTGGTAAAAGTTGTTAAGTTCGCTCGGCTAGACTTTAGTTAACTTAACTGAATGAATTCCGTGGAATAAATAAATGTACTCGGAATCTTATTGCGTCTCCCTTCGTCCTCGTTCTCTCTTCATTGCTATTCGCTACTGTCGTGTTCTGCTTTGTTGTCTTATTTGTAAGAGGCCAGCCTATAATTTTCTCTCTCTCCACCTTTATTTACGTACTAGCAGTTTAGGTTATTTCAATTCCTATTCTTGTTAGACCTACTATATCCATCTTATAAATCTCGACTATTGCATATTGACTGGTACATCGCATCGTTATTGCCAAAGCCGATCAATGTGTTAGCCGAAATATATGTAGGTTATAATAAGGAATTGATCTTTACGTTTTAGTTTGAACATTTATTTAAAAATTCTGTTTTCATTGGAGAAGAGTTGGGTTTTAGTTAGTCTAGCACTATAAGTACCACCACTGCACTATACTATATAGGTACCTAAAAGAGCTTAATATTAATTACCTGTCCGAAATTATACTTTTTCTTTCTAAAAAGTATAGCTATATATTTGATAAATTGGTAAATTGGGTTCAAAAAGTCAGGGATATTCACAACTAGCTCATATTCATCTATAGAGCATTATGGAATGTAATCTTTAATATTAGTTATGGTTTGTAAAGAGAGATGAAAAGATTTCCAATGACATGAGGCTACATGACAGCAATCTATACTGTGAAGGGAGATAGAAAGATAAACATGGTAGGACGTGTGTAATGTGTGTGCTCGGGTTGTGTGTGTAGCAAGGAAGGTAGTGTCATTGACATGACGTGACATGACAGGTTGACTCTTCTTTCTCGTACAAATTAAAACGTTGGCCTATATCAGAGAAGAAAGAGATGAGAGGAGGACTTACCTGTATATTTCATCAATCCAAGAGTTCCGTTCTGTCTGATCTAAGTTGAAGTCGAACTATTAGGTAGAGGTAGTCGTGACACGAAAGGAAAGACTCGTGTACCTTGCAGAATAAACGGACAGGGAAGCTCAATAAAGTCATTAAGTTTTTTCTTCGGGTTTTTGAAAGGCAGGGCTGATAATGGAGAGAGCCAAAAAGGGACATGTGAAGGTTTGACAAGGTGTTGGCACTAGTACATGACATTTCCCGCAGAGTGAGATAAAAGGTGTCATAAAGAAATGACATTACTCTTCCTATACTTTCTTACCTTTAGCTAGAGCCATTAAATTAGAGATGTGTCTGCAGCCTTAGACTATGTAACAATGAAAGCTACCTACACCTCAGTCTTAATTGTCTATCTTAAAAGGGCAAAGGCAGAACAAACATGAAGAAAGAATAAGCAATTATTTGTTCTGCTTGGATTGACCTGGATTAGGGCTTAATCCCTCAACTACTTCTTCAACATAATCACGGAATTCCTTTTATTTTCATCCATTCACCACTTCTGTAAGGAATAATTGGTCAGAAGTTTAGATGCCCTCTAAATAAATTAAGAAGATTTTGATTAAATGATATTTTCCATCCTTGAATAATAATATTTCAGAAAAATTGAAACATTCCAAAGTTTCCGTTTGATATTGGTGGGAAAGTAAACATTTATAGTAGGAAATATGAAGACAAAAGCGGTAAGAATGCCATTTCTCGATTTTCTTTCACTGGACACATATATAGGAATAAGAACATGACATATCGTATCTTAGGGAAGGATCTGATTTTGACAGGTCGTTCGTCAACGAACAACAAGCAGCTGAACCCAGACGGACTTTTACGTATTGTTAGTACATCTAGGATGAAATTGAACTGTTCTATCTACAAGAACTACATACTTACATTCTGTCTACAAAACTACATCACACAATCTAGCTGGACAGAAGGAGAACAAATCAAACTGAACTTACAACATCCGTATATATGGTCTAAATATAGTAACCATATATCCTATATAATAAAATAATATCCAAGAGCCCATGTTTATATTGTTTCTTATTCTATTACTATGCGGAGCAAGTTTTGGTAATATTTATCTGGATGTGTGTGTGCTGGATATGTGTAAATATACGAAATAATGCAATAGGTTTTATCCAAGTTAAAATCAACATGCTATGCAATATGAAAGTATGTTGTATTATATATGAGAGAGAAGTATATATGAGGAAGAGGTCAAGTCAGCTCCACTTAACTGAAAACAAGACAGAAAGGAAGTGGAGTGCAGAGAGAGAGAGTCAGTGAGATAGATAGGGAGATAAAGATAAATAGATGACTGAGGAGACGTGTAGCATGAGATTTGTCTATCCAGAGAGCTACACGGAGTGATCTGGATAGAGAGAGACAGAGATGGATAAGAGGTGGAGATAAGATGGCTATGATGTAAGCCGTGGAGATAGGTGGGAGTGGGAGTGTAGGATGAGTGAGGTTTATCTGCTGTGAGTATCTCTGTATGTTTTATAGAGGAGATGTTAGATAGAGATGGAGACAAGATGAAGACATCTCAAATTGAATTTTTCTTTCTTTTCTTTCTGTGGCAGATAACATGGATTGATGGGAGCGGGCAAGAGATCAAGTCTGGTGTGGAGACAGTAAGGGAGCCACTGGACGATGGCAAACGTTTCAACGCTCGCTCCATCCTCAAACTTCGGCCGAAGAAAGAGCATCACAACAAAACGTTCACATGCCAAGCTCACAATCGCCCTGCCAAAGAAGTCATGAGTGCTTTCATCCGTCTTGAAGTCAAGTATGCTCCTAAAGTCACCGTCAAAATACTTTCTCCCAAGATACAGGAGTACGACTCGGTCCGAGTCTCCTGTCGAGCTGAGGCCAACCCACCCACAACCACCTACAGATGGTTCAAAAATGACCAAGTCCAGAATGCAGAGGGCACTCATCTCATACTTCATAATGTCACCAGAAGCGATCATAATGCCATCATCAAGTGCGAAGTCTCCAATCAAGTCGGCAAGAGTGAAGAGTCTGAGACTTTGGATATCAAATGTAAGTCACCTTTTCTTTTTTACCTACTTCTCTCTTCATTCATTTTGCATCCTCGTAAATCAGATCACAAATCTCAATTCACTTTATTTACGGTACTAATCATAATATTATGTATCCATCATTCATCATATTTATACAATTTCTAAATTACCATTATGGGAAATAATCATCTGCATCATTGTACTGTTGATATTATTGTTCACTGAGAATATCATTCTTGAGGCAATCCATTCTTACTATAATTACTTGACTGAATGAAAAAATTTTCTCTATATTTGTCTCTGGATGAGAAAATGAGTTTATAATTTGGTGTGGGAATAATTAAGTAGCTCCGTCAAAAAAATAAAGTTGTGTTAGGAAAGAGCAGTAACTAGTTTGGGAGGTTAGGAGCTGGTTATTTTCACTTTCTGTCTTCCAGTCTCTTTCACACATATCATCTAGAGCTTATAAATGCAATTGGAGCATGCAGCTACGTCTTTTCCTTGTTTTTTTTCTGTCTGTGAAATGTAGTTATTGAAGATAGCTGGCGGAGTATATATTAAAGAGGAAGTCTAAATTTGGGTCATGGAAAGAGAAATACTCTGTCTAGATATTTTACGAACTAAGCTAACAATAAGAAAATCTCTATTGCATCGTATATGTACCTACTCGCCCTATATTATGTTATTATACGATGCATCTAAGAGTAATATACCTACTCAGGTATCTATAGTTAGAAGAGAAAGCCAATATATATGTGTGGCTTCTGTATATATTAGTTATTGTTAGTAATATAGTAAAATATAAGGGAGGATAATGTGTGTGTGTGTGTTTTCTGTGTAGGTATGTAGTCGAAGCAGTAGTGGTAGGGAAGTAATTTGGTATGGCGTAAGCTATATATCCTCATGGAATTGTAGCTTAAGTACGGAATAGCTTGACAGTTACGACACTCTCCACATACTGATTTTGAAATCTGAGAGAGTGCGAGTGGTGGAGAAAGGGAGAAAAAGAATTCCTTTTGCTCGGTTTCCTTGAATTGCATTGGAATGGATGGAGCTGGGCCTTAGCATGTATTGCCTCCTGCTTTGAAGTGAACTGACTGTTGTGAGTGATATAGACACTTTGCATTTACATTTACATTTCCTTTTCTTCCTATCACCAAGTCAAAGCAAAGGAAAAGAAAAGTCGAGGAAAGTCAAGTGAGCCACTATGGTTTACATACAAACGCCGAACGCCGTGATGACTACCAACCTCTCACCATTCCTTATAAACAGACACATACACACACACACAGAGAGAGAACAAAAGAAAGAGAGAGAGAGAGAGAGAGAGAGAGAGAGAGAGAGAGAGAGAGAGAGAGAGCTTATATAAATATATGCACACAGATTGAGAAAGAGCCGACACATATACATACATTCACAATCAGTGATTTCCCTGTCTTCAGAATGGAGAAATGGCAAAGAAAAGGAAGGTGTACATTCCTTTCATGTACGTATATACATTGGAGTTTTTCTACAAGAAATGGACAGCTACGTATTCTAAGCACAAACGAAGAGTAGTAACTATTCATTTCACCTCTTTTTCAAGCCTTTCACTACATAGATTCAGTAATTCAGATGTGTAATGTAGTTTAGCTCTCTCTCTCTGTACCTACTGGTGAAATAAAGATAATTCAAAACATACTTTACTTACGTCACGTACTCTGTGTAACTAATAATATAAATAGACAGAACTGCTTCAAAGCAATACTGAGAATAAAAAGGTTTCTTTCCTATCTAATAGGTAGACTCTAGTTCTAGAGAGATAGTGCAAACACTTTGTTCTCTCTGTAGCTTTTCCTAGATGATATTTCAACATTTTATGCGTGCTAAGTTCTAGCTTTCGCTTTTATATATGAATGTATGTAGGGTAGGGCAGAATGGAGAAATAGTATTGAATGTATTTAGTTAGTTATTGCACCTTGGTGAGTGAGAAAGGGAATGTGACATACATATGCAGCAGAGTGTGAGTAGAATCAAGGAAAAGAGAAAAAACTAAAGTAGGCTACTACTACTACACACACACACTAGTTTCGAAGACAATTCTCGTACACCATAGTTAATAGCTGAATTTCCACCTGACTTCATATGCGAAAACACAGGCTGGGCTATGGAGGACAGGTAGGCTCAGTAAGCGTCAAGCGTACGGGAACCAGCTGCTCACTTGATATTTCAGCCTCCCTTGGGTCTCCTTGCCATTTGCGCAATATTTTTGCGTGATATTGGTGAAAGGCAACTTTCACCACTAGACTCACAACACAATCAACTCGTACAATACAGAGCCACACTCTCTCCTTATCCTACTATCATCACACTCATAAACATTCAGCCTGCACGCTGGAATTATTATCTTCCGAGCGAGCCCGCTCCTGTAGTCTTACCTGCTCCCCAAATGCAAAATGCCCATTTTTCACAGAATGGAAACCCATCCTATTTTGAATGGATGCTAATGAAGTACTAAACTATTTTCGTTGCGTAACATTACACCAAGCGCTCTATACTAGATGAAAAACAGATGTAAATATAGCCACAGATTAGATATACTATGTAATTTGCAATGAAAAGCATACATAGTTATAAGTATTCTTATTGCCGGTATGCATCTTTGAGGGTATTAACCGTTCAATTGAACTTTAATCGCTTTGTGCAGTGTAAATGCTTATATTTTACGATAGGGAGCCAAAAGTACAAACATTCGAAATGGCTTGCGTTTTGTTTACACTGCACTTATATACTTTCAATTCCTATAGATTGAAGTATTTTCGTGGACTACTACCAGTATGGCTATTCAAATAAGGACAATATATTACATAAAATAGTTATACACACATGTGTGTTTTATATATTGCTTTTGTACTCTGTAGCCTTTGTATTTACGTTGACGCTTAGGACTTTGCTTACTTCTATGTGAAGTGTGCAGAGTGAGGCTAACAATAACTATGGATGCGTGTGCACTGTAATTTTAGCTTTGACAAATTTTCCCCTGAAGACTTGACTACTCTGAATTGTAAATGGAAGTGGGGTCCTCTTAAGTAGATATGTACGTTTCTTCATAATATCATGTGTGTTGCATATAGAAGCCTATTATGTAGCGACACTACACTTCAATTTATAGTGTAATGTCCACATACGAGGATTTTATTTAGAATATGAGGCTCACATAGATAGAAACTGTAATATAAATATAACGTAGTGTTATTTTATTCTATTGCAACGTATGAGACACGAATGAGTGACACGGAGACATCTTATTTCATTCCATTCATCCCCCATGCTCATTACGCATGCATAAGTAAAGATTGAATGTTGGTACGTCGTACATTTATCCACACAGTTACATACGTTTTCTCTATCATTGCTATATATCATATGCTATGGATGTAGTAGTGCATGTAATAACATTCACAGTTGTACATTAAGTGTTTATTCTCCTTTCAAAACATTATTTTTATTTCTTTTCTCTGCTCATATAGTGGAATAAATAGAGTGGAGGGTGTGTGAGATAAATGCTTATTTTACTTCTCTCTTCACAGTCATATTACATATTCAAGGGCATTGGAAATTACAAGTGTAACTACAATGTTGATTGATATTTACCATCCCCAAACCCATTGAATGTAAACTGAAGTAATATATAAGTAAGTTTTAATAATACGTTCTCAGTTTTGTTTATGATTACTGTAGCCAGTTATTTCCCTGTACAAAAGCAGTGAGCATTTAGATTTTGAATGTAATGAATGGATTTAATGCAATGGCTGTGGACTGGGCACAGTTTAAGTTCAAAACTAAATTACTGATATTATTTTGCTATTATACAGTACGTTATTGTAACAATGCAATGCGTCCTATTAGCTCTCCTATAGAGTGCAGACGAGACTATATACGTAGTAAAAAGAGAAAATCAATATGGAACAAAATGAGAGGCAGAAGAGAAGGAGCAGCAGACAAAACGCAAGGGAAGAGCAGTGACATTGTTTATGGAATTTGAGGTTTTGTCTGCAGACATGACTCTGTAGGACGTCCTCCCATTACAACTTGTAATATTCCGTGTTGTTTCCGTGCACCGACTTTCTTTATGATATATGACGTGCTATTTTAGTAAGGTACAACACTCCGAGCTCTATGTCTAGCCTTTTACGTGGTTAGCTCATTGTTAAAAAGCTTTTGCAATCTCATATATGTAACTGTGTGTATCATTAAAGGAATTACATGCTTCACATGTACTACTTACATGTGTATGTGCATGTAACGCATTTTCCCTTTAGCTCCATACTGTAAACTTAGAAATCTTGAATTCATCCTACGTCCCTAACTTATTAGGTAACTTTCATAGCATACATATATTTAAGACTTTATCGGAATCTCAAGAAGTCTACTCAAGAGCTTATTTAATGCTAGTCACATAGCTAAGTACAAGTGCAATGCATCGTCGTACAAACATAATGTATACTACTTACTACAATGCAGATATAGATTGTGTAAGATAATACTATGATATTGTAGACTGTTTCTGTTGTAGTTTGGAATTAGTAGTAAGATGTTATACGGAATGGCAAATGCAGTTGGAAAGGAGAGAGACGACACTTTGTGTTGCAATCTGTTTTGTTCCACTCGGCTAAGTCTCCTCGTTTTGTTTTCAGAAATAAGATATATATAAACGTAAGTAAAGTGCAATGTTAGTAAATAGTAGCCTTGTTTCTATTTATATCACATACACGTAGAGTCTAGTGCACCTCTATCCTCTTCATATCATCTTCTCTATTCTACATTGAAGAATGATATACTGGGCCCATAAATCATTAAGTCTTGTCTTGTTGGATGCAATGCGGCCGCCACATTATTTCGCCTTGTCTCCTCTGATTTAGCACTAGGCTAAAGGCTACATAGTACAAAGTAGAATCTTCCTCGTCCTCTTCATACCAGACAGTTATCATATTATTTTATTTGTGCCATATGCAATTACATCCATGTTGATAGTTTTTTACGCTTGATTTTTAACACTGTAACAAGTAGCGTGTACAGATAGGATTGTTTATATTAAAATCAGTAACGATTTTGTGTTTTTTTTAAATATGTATGGCTGAGAATAAACCTGAGAATCTTTTAATAGGAGCAAAGGAGAAATATTATGCGCATTTATTAGGATTGAATGAGTTGAAAGAGTCAAGTGAAGAATGAAAATGTAAAGGAGATGGCGAAGGGAAGGGAAAGAAAGCGTAGAGATTTATACGGGATAGTCAGGAACTGAAATTAAATTCGGGTTGAGAACGGAGCTGAAGAGAACAGGACAAAACAGGCAGGGAGATGAAGATGAGGAAGAAGAAGAGCGTTGGTCGGAATAGCTCTGCTCTAGGTGCTTTGGCATGGCTCACTTCACTCCAGGCAGTTGGATTTGAATTTGCTTCCTCCAGTTTCCCTTTTCATTCTTGAACTTGGCCTGAGATTTATAAAATAAGAGGAAGAGTCATTGAAGTGACTTGTCCTCCGTATTATATGCATGCTCGGATGGGATGACTACATCTGACGTTGCATTACACTTTGCGACGGACGACGTTATTTAATGCAAGACTGTGTATTGTCGAGAAATATACCTTAGACATTATGGGATTTAAGATATAATATTATGTAACTGTACAGATATAATAAAATTTCATGCTTATATATATAGGCTAGGTAGATCTCTTAGAGAAAGCAACGCAATATTAGCACATACTTATAGTTAAAGAGAGAGAGAGAGAGAGGATTTTGCTTTGCATTTTACTTGTGTGTGGTTGTGGTGTTCTGTCTGGTTCTCGGTGCTTTTGTCCTTCTCCTTTTACATTTCTTGAATTCCGCTTAATTGCACATGAATTCAAATCTGGCTGGCAGAAGACCCTTTGCTCATGAATATTATGAATGTGTGTAGTTGGAGAATTCCTTGACTCTTTCCCTCCACCACCATTGGGCTTTGTCTATTTTTATACGAAATATTTTAAGTTTGACTCATAATCTGCCGTAATAGCAGTGGAGTAGGGAAAGGGGAGAAATGAAATATTTTTAAGTACATACATACAGAATACTTATCAGTACCTATGTTGAAAGAGTAATGTGTAGATAGGTAGTGATGCTCCGTGTGTAGAGCACAGCTATTTTATATTGCATTAAGAAAATTATTCATAACGTGTTCAGGATGAAAATATCGGAAATGACACGACAAAATCTCTATGTGGAATTATAAATGTTGCTTTACATTTGAAAGAGGATGTGAGAGAGTTATGCAGGGATGTCGGTCGCTTTTCTATAAGCAATTCCTGGATTTGTTCCTTTCATTGTACTTTATTATGCGTCACAGTGGTCTCCTTTGTTGACAATAAGTAGGTCGTTGAACTGGATAGATTTTCTCCAGAATGCATTCTATAAAACCTAGAGGCACTCTCCAATGTAAAGCAAGAATGCATTAAAAGATTTCCTCTGAGGTGAAAACTCTTCTACTCTTTAGCTCTATAGACTACCACTATATATACTAACGATAAGTAGAGATAACTCTTCTTCTATCCCTTTAAGGCTTACGACTATGCATCCCAGTTACTGCTTTACATTTTCAAAAGAAAATTCTAGGAAGTTTAGAAGGAATTTTCCACAGATTTATTTTATACCCCGCATTAGAAAACGTATATTCCTTTAGATATATAAATATTAATGTCAATTACAGGAATCGCTATGCTTTTGAGTTTTCAGTATCTATATCTATAGAAGAAACTTTGAATCTATTAAAATATATATGGGAATTAAGATAATTAAGAGTTAAACTACACCTTTGTTACAAATTAAATATTTTATGCTTTCAAGTTGAAGAGCCGCTCTTCAAATCCTATTTCTTCCAGCACTGATAAATGCGAATGCATTTATGTCTAGTTTCTACACTCAGTAGATGTGTTTGCAAGCAGAGAGAGTTCTAAGATTTGTGGAGATTTACTTTTACAGGACTGAAATGTGATTCAAGTGTCTTATGCACTTTTCCATTGACTTTAATAATATATTTCCAACGCAGTGTGCTTATCTCTCCAAGTTTTACTCTTTCTCTTACTTTTTCATTCCTTGGCTTAGTGCACTCAACACATTAGAGAGGTGTACCATTAGCACACCACTACGTCAAGACTTTAAGATAGAACACTCGACAAAGACAAGTAACCCTAATTTAAGTAGAGCGCAAATTCCCTCATAAATCTTTACCTTTATTAGCATTTCCTCTTCCGTACTCGACGGAGCTATTCATTCGCTATTTAGGAACTTTACTCAGATTTTCTTGATTCTCTGGGAAACATTTGATTATTTTCTATATTTAGTATTTGCTTTTACGTTCTTTAAAATAAGCTAGTATTATAGGACACCTCATTAATACCTACAAAATATTTTACCAAGAAATTCAGGCAAATACTGTTAATTAGTAATCGGAGGGGAAGGAAATTAATTTCTAATTTGCAATAATGTAATTTTTCAACAATCTTCCAAAAGTATAGCCTGTTTCCTTCTGAATTATTGACATATCACGGCAGCGAGAAAATTATAAAGCTTAAAATACTTCTATTTACTGTTATAAATGTTATAATGTAGTCGATATAAAGGTAGTTACTTTTGTGCATTGATTTGTATCAGTTTTTGTGGATTTGGCATACTATTATGTAATTCAGAATTCACTTATTTTATATTGTTACATTCGTAATAGATCGGTAGTGCCACGAAGTTCATATGTAAATACTTTCTCGAAAAACAAATGTCGTTTTCTTGTTATGCTACACATCGATTTTTGTTATCGCTGTTTGTGCGGACACTGATATTAAGAGCCTTTTCCTTAGAATTTCTGATTTTCTGGTGCAGAAAGAAGAGGGAAATAAAAGTAGGCAGTGTAGTTAGCCAGAAAGTACATAGATTCATCTTAGTGGAGGAAACGGGTAAATGCTGTAGTGGTCTATGAGTATGGCCATCCTTTTTATTAGTTTGTTGGAGAAAGGGAGGAAAATGCATTTTGTTACGGATGTTTTGTAAGACACAAGAGATAGTAGGTTACTAGTCTTTCTTGTCTTGCTCTTTTGCGGTTGGTTATTCTCTTTAATGTTCCATCTAATTGTTTGTGTGGCTTAGTTTGGCGTAGCGGTGGCTGTCTTAGCTTTTTCTTTCTTTTCCGTGCCATCGTATCTTATTATGGTGTGGTGCGGTGAAAGGAGTTTGAGCAGTTTAGTATGAGCAACGTAATCTACTCTGTGGGGAGTGTCTTTTGTCTGATATTAGTTCCCATTCCAGGTGGGCTTTCTCTCACTGAGCCTAAGTGCTAGTCATTTTGACCTTTTATATAGTGTGGGTGAGCTTTATCGAATTGTAATCAGAATTGGAACAGGTGCAAACAATTCCCTGTGGCTTTATGTCCTCTCCGTTGCCGCATTTATATATCCGGCCCATCACCCTAAATAGACATTACCAATCTGACTCACAAATTTATATTGAGGTAGGTACATACGGGTGCGATTTGTTTAATCGTTGCTTTATGTCAAAAACATCCAGCATTTCACTTTGTCCCTATTACTACCTGCTGCAGCCAACTTGATAGATGCTCACTACAAACTACAATAACCTGCCTTCTTCAGGAAATTAATTTTTATGCCTACATCATTTATGGTGACCTGTGCACCCAGTTCACTTCCAGCTAATCTAATGCCAACCTCCATTCCAGTCACATACAAATACTATGTACATTAGAAATATTATATTATCCTATAATATAGATATGTATATTTAATTGCAAGTAATAATTTTATTTCGTTAGTTAACTACTATATTACATATTATTACTTATAATATATAAGTGATATAATTGATAGTACCACACTTGTAGTTATGTTATAACTTAATTATATAATTTACAAGGAGGGAGTTAGCATTTGTTTGCTAGGATGAATTGCACGCATATGTGGCATGATTTATGTAAATATTGTTTCGTAGAAATGAAATGATTGTAACTTATTACAATAGTGAATTTCTATCCAAATGTGCCATGGATGTCATCACTTTAGTTAATGAACAAATTACAAATGACCCGAAGGTTCAAGTTAAGCGCGAGCATTGATTAAAGAGAGAAAGTAAATAACTGAGCATTTCTCCAGCCGTCTGGTGTCCAGCCCCGTGCATATTCGGTTGAGTGACTAACTTTAATTCGGTGTGAACAAGCAAACCGAGCTTCAGAGTAATTTCCAAAGTTATTGCATCCAATTCTGTTGCCAATTCACTATTCCTCTGTTAATAATAAATGGGCTATAGCCACTATAAGCAATAGTCCGTGTACAATGATGCATTACCTATAAGATGATTGGGATATATAGTATTGTGCTGCATGTAAAGAGTTGTGAGTTGTGATGCAAAATGTGGTTTGTGATTTGATGCGAATCTGGGAATTTGACATTCTCGCTATAATGTATGTACGAGAGATGTCAAGTGAACGTTAATGATATGGTATAATTGAATATGAGTTTTAGTTGATTTGTGTGTTTGTTGAACTCGGACAGATGGTCCAGTGTTCCGGAATCGACCACGAAATGTTCAAGCCGACTTGGGCCAAACGGTAACGCTCAGCTGTGACGTTGACGGGAACCCAGCCCCAGAAATCGTTTGGTTCCACCAGGAAACTCGCACGGTAAGATGAAATGAAAATTAAAACTCTTTTTCTGCCATTTTGATCCTAAGGACTAACATAGCTAGTTATTTTTTGTAGTGTAGTTAATATCCTGCTGCATAAAAAGTGAAGAGCGAAACTGAGAGAGAGAGAGAGATGAGGTTTGGCATAAGTTTAGCATGTAAATGATAGAGATTTCATTTTAGAGTAATAGGAAGTAAGTCGCTTTAGTGCCTTTAACTTCAACTTGGGTTGTACAAGTTAAGATGACAAGGCTGTGAGGGAATCCCCTCGTGACTCCTTCCCAACCCCAATTGTTATGACAGTAAACATAAAAAGGGGAAAGAAAAATAAATGAAATGAGGTTCATAGTATTACACCCCATTATGATGTAGGGGCATTGATAGTGTATTAGATCTTTAGATCATATTACATTTGAAGTGAGGGAGGACCGCCGGATTCCCCACCAACACTAAAGAAAATCAACAGAGATGTACATAAAACCATACGTTAAACTCCGTAGCAAATCAAAGCAGAAAGGAGCGAGGAAGATTAGATCTGAAAGGAACTCCGTGTACATTGCACTCGAAAAATTGCATTGCCCTACCAAAAAAATCATTGTAAACTAAGGACAGGAATGTAAAGGTCAATTTTTCCCATATGAGATGAGCTAGTACAAGACATGTGCTCCCATATATTTCTCTTCCTATCAATTCTCAATAGCAATGATGTTATATGATCCAGAGTTGACTTGTGATTGAGTCACTATGACAGATTTTTCCGAGGGAGAGAAAAGGAATGATATGGAAATATCAATATGGAGCAATAATGTAGAAGCACAAGGATATTCTACGATAACACACTATGCATGCCCATGCACTTACAAAAATATCCCCTGCTTTTGCCTAACATAACGGAATATCGGCATTGATACTTTTTTTTGATACTGTCGGGCCTTCCCATCATCTTTTCGCTCGAATGACAAGAGGAGGGAAGATGCAAGCTAAGCCCACAAGGCATTTCCACCACTCCTATTTCCAACTATGCATTTCATATATACGATACACTGGGTGATATGTAATGCAGTAGTCACCTTGCATTAATACGAGTAGCTACACTCCTTCCCTCAGTTTTTCTCCGTGAGGATTATTTGACTTGAGTTAACTCTCCTGACAATCAAATGCTAGTAGCTATTGTTGGAAATAGAGCGGAAAGTGAATCCTGATTTTGAGCGATAGGAAATAAAACGAGGTGAAAGTGGAGAAGTGGCTGAAAAGATGCGATGTGTCATATCAGTCTTCCTTCCCCCCTTTCCCGACTTATCCCTTCCCTCACTTTTTCTGTGTTTTTAGCTCAGAATGCACAATCCACTTATCAGAGATGAATTGAACATGATTTTTACACATTCCTACTTTGTCACTTTATTATGTGCCATAATAGCCACCACTCCTTAGCAAAGGATGTCAATTGTAGTTAGCTGCACATCTCCTCTACAAATAAAAAATGTTACTCAACATATAAATTGGAAGAAACTGAGGAAAGGTTTTTATTTCTGTTGTGTTTGTTCACAAAGGGTCTTTATATACTTAAATGCATGAACATAGCGTTAGTCGTACTCCTATACAAAATAAAAGATTTTTACAGTCAGTGTCAGCACTTTTTTCCGAAAGTGCATTGTGCAGTTATTATTTTTAGTAGTATCGTTTTTATTAAGGAAGTTCCTAATGTCACGTGTACAGTGACAAGTGGAAAGTATTATAGAGCTGCATAGAATGGCGGACCTTGTAGTGGAATTTGTTGCAGTATTCGTCCAGCCATGTATATAGAAAGTGAAGGTTTATCCTTATCCCTTTTCTTTATAGCAGGGACACGTGCCTTGTGTCTCATAGAAAATTCTCAATAAGTTTCCTGTCGGACTTTGAGGATGATGAAGTGCTATAGCTTGACTTAGCTTTACTTATCTTCATCCTATGCACTACAACATAGTGTGTACAAATTGTACAATATTGAACAAATGTCTCCTTAATTTAGAGTCTATTTTTGGTACAAGTAGATAGAAAAATAAAACACACAGGAGTTTACACATTCTATATTTAAGTCTTTGATGTCCTTTGTTGAGCAAATAAGGGCACATTTACAGTCCTAATGAATACACATAAAATGTAGGGAAAATTAAAATTTCGTATCCCTTTGTTGTTTGCAGAAAGGTACGTAGTCTGAGTTAGTGTCGACGATTATGAGTCACACTAGAATTCATTATCAAGTTCAATTTAGCCGTTAGTAGATATAATAAATGCCTCTTGTGGAGAAAGTGAAAGTGGAGTGAAATGATGAGGAGTTTGTACCGCAGCACTTGAACATGCAGAAGGCACCGCACTTGATAGTGAAAATACCCTTGAGTTCCACATGCAAAGTTCTTGCTGAAACGAGAAATTCATTTACACAGAGCAAAAGTGCAACCAAACTATCTGTGTGCGTAGTACTTAAATATCGTGTGCATGTAGCCGTTTTTGAATCTTCTCTATATAGTTATAGTTGAGGTGATGTATTACTGCTATGCATTCACCTCACACACATAAGTACATAAATAAATTGGAGCTGTAAATTGTTAGAAAGTGTGCAAAATTGTGTGATGTAGTAATCATACTTCCTCTTTCTCAGACTCGTTGGCTGAAGCTGTTTAGCACGTGTCATGCCGTGACGTGGCCTGGCTGCTCCTACTTGCCAACATTCTCTTTACAGTTCGAGGGACTGTGTACTTTGCTCTTGTCCTCTTGTTCCAGCCTGTAGCAACTTATGTGTTCATTAAATTCAGGATGTACATAGAA
The DNA here is from genome assembly GCA_009936455.2 of Tomocerus minor. Taxonomy (NCBI): domain Eukaryota; kingdom Metazoa; phylum Arthropoda; class Collembola; order Entomobryomorpha; family Tomoceridae; genus Tomocerus; species Tomocerus minor. The sequence goes on from JAAAYG020004771.1 coordinate 17,678, forward strand.
ACTCTAGTTCAGTAACGAAGCTCAGTTCGCACAATATGCATCAGTCTATCTACTAGTAGAAAGTAGAAAGGTATCTTATTTGTAGCTGGCTCTAAATTAGTCTCTTACCTTTTAGTGCTTCTTCTTCAACTCTCATATTAAATCAGCGCAAACAGAAACTGTACGTGGCATGCACAACTAAAGCAGGAAGCTATGCAGATATATGCGGACATAATACAAAAGTGCTGTTCATGAATTCTTAACGTAGGTAAATAATTATAAAGTTGTGCATCAAACTATATGAAATTAATTAGCAACCGAAGAATACCTCCCAACTAACAACATGATGCTATCATTGATACAGAGGGTCTTGGACTATCACCTTTCATCAATCAGTAAATAGAACAGATGCAGGCATGACTAATATATCATATATTTTTGGCTACTAATATTTAATATTTCTAAAAGGTACATCCATTTCTCAATTCTCTCCACAGTAAAATTATTATACAGGAGTAAAAAATAGTTTTACCATAATTTAGTAACAAAGCTTTTGTGTTTATATGTAAACAGCTAATGTTCTACGTGTTCATAAAATGTTAAATATGTTTGCAATTAGGTATCTATTATAAAATACAATGAGGTAGGGTAGTACTGACAAGATATTGCATTCTAAAAACGTTTTAGGAAGTCCATTCTGTCTTGTTATTAAATGTGTGCATTTTATAATTTATGGGAACAAGAAAACGATGTAAAGACATGAATGTATAATGAGTCTTAATAAGTAAGCAAACAGTTCTGAAGTAATTGCTTCTCTAGAGCTTCTGAAAATCTATCCGTATATACAGGTACAATGTGTACTTCGGAGTATTAGGCTACGCTATATTAGGTTACAAGTGTATGTAAATAATAACCATTCGTTGCGTTGTATAGAATTAGCGTGTTGTCGATGTTTGCCTCAACGTAGCTGCATAATTCCAGCGCGAGTGTGAAGTGCAAAATGAGTCTGTAATGTCAATTAAATATTAACTAAACGGTTTTCTTTGGTGTAGTAGGCTACTAAAGCGAACACAAGTCCAACTAACCAAACAATGCATAAAGTGTTGGAGAAAATACGTTTTCTTTACAAGTTTTGGATGTTAAGAGGAGAAAATTCATAATTAGTGAGCAGGATGGTGCCTCTACCTAATTTTAAATGCATTTCGTGTTCGTTATGGCGTTAGGAAAAGATAGTGAGGAAAGGACTTAATATTAATAAATAGACTGTGGACTAAATAATAGCTTACTCTCTCTTTTGAAAGCTAACACTGTAGTATAGTTTTACACTTTTACACTGTACTTTATGGCTGCAGCAAAAGTAACAGGCAGATCCACTGGAAAAAAGCATGCAAATAGTAAAATTCGATTATTTAAAAGGTCGATGCACCTAGCTCTCTGATTGCGTTAAAGCCTCCTAGCAGATATGAATTACATTCGTAAGGCAAAATAAGGTAGGAAAGAAAAATAAATGATAGAGACACAAGGTATACTACATTTTTGTATGTAAACAAAGTAAAGTAAAACTTTTTATGGGTGACTGTTTATATAGTAGTCTCTAGTGGTATGTAGGTACCTGAATTGATTTTTAGTTTTTAGAATTATACGTTGCACCTACTGCTATGGGTTTCTAGTTGTAAATTACATCTATAAATGTATGAATGTGGTTATTTTAGCAATGTGTACAGAATTGATTTTCTTCCCAGTTTACATAATTTTCTCTGCTAACTATTTATATTGTATAAACTGATGTATCAAAATATTCTGGTATGTTATAGGATTTGTGTATATATGTAGACATATGGCCAGAAACGAATTTATTCTCATAGACTCGTACTCGTCGGCTTATATTATATAGCCATCCATTATGGAGGAAAATACAATTGTTCATAATTACTAGCATATATTTGCATATCTTCGTTTTCCTTCTTTGGTCATGGAACGATGAACTGTTTGTGAATTGAAAATGATATTCATGTAACCTACTTCAGCAGTTATCATTTATTTCCATTTATTACTGCATTGCTTCCTTTTGATTACGGGCAGAGAGTGGCAGAGTAAAGAGAAGACACAAATTAATTTGGACGTGTACATAATATACAATTACAGACAGTGGGTTTAAATAGTTGATTTTCAGTCGAAGAAAATCTTGGTATCACTTCGATACTTTTTTTTGAAATAGCGATTTTAGTATCAGTGGTTTGAAGTATGTCATTTTTCATGTAACTAATGTTACTCGAGGCTATATTTAATGAGAAAATTCTTCTTCAGAATATTTTGCATGAGAAGTGATGAGAGCACTTTGGGGAATGTCCGTCGTGGATATACGAGTATAGTATCATGAGAGTGAGTGCACGGTGTATTTTGTATTTGCTATCAAAATAGTCTACATAATATTGTGATGGTAGTGGTAGTCAAGTCGTAATGACTTAGTCATTTGTAATCTCATTTGAACTGTAGTGTAGAGTAGACAAAATACATACGTAGTATAGTACGGTTAGTGTATCTTGGCGTAAATAAATTGAATAAATTTATGAAATGGGGTCACTTGGTTTTGAATTTCATTTCCGAGTTTCATTTTTGCCCGGAGAGAAATGACATTGGAATTGGAGGAAGATAGTCCGTTCCCAATAGTCAGAAGAGTAGGTCACTATATAGAATATCTGTCTGTACTATTTACAATGTATGTAGTAGATTCTAGGAAATCTTTTATATCGGTAGTAGTAGACTATTTATGTAAAAGGGAGTTGAAGAGAGGAAGAGGACATTGCTGTCAAAGAGATAGACATAAAGTGCAAGCGGAGAAAGGGAAGAGAGAGAGAGGCGATAGTATGTAGTAAATTGTTGTGACTTAATTTGCTAGCATTTTACATTGTGACTAGTTCAGGGAATGGAAGTTTACATTAGTGGGTGCCAGTCTGTGTAGTTTCCCATGTCCCGATTCATCCTGCACAAAAGAAGGACAAGACAGAGCGAACAGTTTCATCTTACGGTTCACTTCAGTATCTCTATCAAAAATGTACTTATACACTTATTGTTAGGTAGGTAGGTTGCTATTATCTCTCTTTAGTATATGCACAACAGAACAACAATAGCAGTTCAGTAGGATATTGTACAAAGTTATGCATTGCAATTCTGGTGGACTATAGAAAGTAACAAGAGTCTATGTGGCTATAACTCAAAGCTCTCTTTTGTTCCGCCTTGTATTTTGAACGACCGGAGGCACTTAAATTTGCATGCAGATAGGTTTAGCAAACTCACTCTTTGCCAAAATTACAACACTGCACTACACCAAACACATATTATAATTATTGAGATACTGTTCTCCAGCTATAGACACTGACACTGAGCATACCCCTTTTTTGCAACACACAAAATAAAGTGAAAGCAAGACTACTACCTTGCACTTGTTCTATAGTTACTACGTGAGTGAATTACGCTGATATTTTGTTATCCCTCCTACTTCTTCCTTGTCTCTTTGTCACACTTGTAATGTATGTACCTAATAATGTATAGACCTAAGTGGTTATGTAATTCTATGTACAACTTACTGAGACATTTTCAGCAAAAGACACATTTTACTCACACTGGAATATTATTACAATAATGACTGTTACTGGTGCGTCAATGTAAAACATGCATCCATTTACAGTTATAATATTTTGCACTGTACAGTTACTTCAAACAAGATGTTAATACTAAACATCATGTACAGAGTTATTGCTTCCGTTTCTCTACTTTGTTTGCTTTGGTTTCCTACTTAGTAGTACATATTCTCTACTTTGTCTTTTCATCCTTTTGAAAACTTTTGAAGAAAGTAATTATTCAAACGGAAATTACGGATGCGTAGAAGGAAGTTAAAGCAAAGCACAGAGAGAGAGAGAGTACAGAATAACATAACAAGGACTACTGCGACAAGGAAGTTTTGCTCTAGTTTCACTAAAATAAACAAATTCAGAACCTACTACATTAAAATTAAAGAAATGTTTTTAAAATACTTAATTTGTGCTAAGCATGCAATTTTTCATAATGCTGCACAGCATAAAATTATGTTCTCTATTTCTTGAGATTCTATTGTACAATAACTAGAGCAGCTCCTGTACAGTAGTATACAACTTAATTTCACTATAAATATAAAATCGGGCTTAGCGATCTAAAAACGAGAAAGTCCTTAGTCCTTGTGCATATATCCTAAGTTCTAGTCATGGATAAAATCTATGGCTATGAAGATATTTTGTTTGTAAATCTATCTGAGGCGAAATTTTAGAGCCAGGGTCCGGGAAAGTGTTCTTGTCTTTCGTGTAATTTGGAATGCACATGAAATGCAAGTAGTAGTTAATTAATTTCAACCGCTAATCTTACCGTAGGGAAATTGGAAAAGGTTTAATTTTGTTTAAGACAGTCCTGAGGAGAATGCTGAGCTTAGGAGGTGGATCTAGAGAGTCTCGCTATAATAATGTGATGTAATGAAGGAATGCCGAGCTCAAGGAACTTCTCTGTTCTAGTAAGAAAGATTCACAGTCAGGATTTAGGATGGTAAGAAAAGCAATATCAATTTCGGTTTACTCTCGAGAAATAAGATTAAGAGGAAGTAAATGTATTTCTTCACTATTAGGAATGCAACTCAGAAAGTATTAGTCATAGTCATAATGTAATGGCTACTGGAAAGAGTTGTATTGACTTAGTCCAGGATTTTATTTCCATTACAGCACATTAAGAATACTAAAGCTCCAAGCTCCTCTTTCTCTCTCTCTCCTCTCCAGATTATACCACTACTGCTGTGTTCACTGTACAAATATAATTCTATCTTGGCATACTTTCTAGGCTTAATCGAGTTCTAAGGTAAATTAAGTAAAGCTTCAACAAATCCGAATCTCTTCAAAAATATAAGATTTTAATTGCTACGGGAATTAATTGCTCTAATAATTTTTTAAGGGGAAAATTCTAAAGTAAATAATATTTTATTGTCTTGTGCAGGCTGTAAAGACCTCTCCTAATTTTTCAACAACGGTGACAAAGGATACGGAGGGGAAATACATATGCCAAGCGGTTGTTCAAGGATTTCCTCAAATTTCAGCAGAAGCAATGATATTCTTGAAGGGGGCTCCAGAAATCCGAAGTCAGAAACTTCAATTCGGAACAGAAGGTGACACAGTTCGCCTGGAGTGTTTGGCCATTTCCATCCCTAAACCGGAACGAATTACATGGACACATTTGGGTCGGGAGATCGATAAGGATTTAAGTGAGTCTTTTTTCCCTTTTCTTCCTTTTTGTGACGAGATTCAAGTTCAAGAACACTCAATTAGATTATGCATAGGAACGATCTAACAGAGTAGCCAGAAGGTTTTCTTATTTTCTTCGAGAATAGATTTTATTTATTGTAGCTTAGTTTTTCAAGTAATTATGATATTCATTTATGTATTGCTCAGGTAGAGAATCAGATCAATTTTTTTATTACCTTTGAATAACATATTACATACTATTGCAGATTGGATTCTCTTTTTCTTTTTCATTCATAGGCAATGAAAAGTAGAAGTTGACGTAGATAGTGTTTTTACATGCAAGATGTAGATAATCAGAGTTATTTGCTATTATAGCGCCTAAAATTGGACAAGCATTAAAGAGAGACTAGTAAAAAGTAGTAAAAAAGTGCAGCAAAAAGGTATTTTAGCTATAAAAAGTGAAATAAGTGGCTAAAAATTAATTTGCCCCCTGTGAGAGTTGAACTCACGACCCCTGGTTTACGAGACCAGTGCTCTGCCACTGAGCTAAAGGGGCGATGCTTATAGACTGCATCCAAATATCCACTAGATTGGATATAGTAACTTGGATCAGGCAGAATCAATGCCAGCCTTCCCAGCCACAGTGCAGTGCAATGAGCAATGTGGCCTTCCATTTACTCGAAACTCGTTCTCTACTTGAAACAACGAACAACTCAAGCAACCAAACGAATTTACTCGCTAACTACACATAATACTTACTACTACTACTACTTACTAATACGCAACGTAAATACTACTAAATGTTAACATTGTATTGTTTCCACTATGTGTGTGTGTATGCACTGATTATGTATAGAAGGTAGATAGCTAGAAGTTAGTAAAATGGGATAAGTTTTTTTTCTCCTGAATTCACTTCTTACTGACCCAAAATTTTCAGTCATTGTAACGAATGGACTTGTAGAAAGAAATAAGAGGAGTGAGAGGATGTGATGCAGAAGAATCAGTACAAGAGTTGAGTAAATGTCGCCCTTTTCCTTTCTGAGTCCTCGTCTCGGATGTCTATTTTTATCACGCGATACGTCTTAACGACCGCATACTTTTGGTGACAGACAAAACAACCCTTAGAATAGCCCGAGAATATCTGCCTTTTATGTAGCTAAATAACTACTGCTCTACTACGGAAGTACTATTACTAAGTCACAGTACACTATACCAACCAAAAAGTCACTTGGTACTACGTGAATTTATCTGTACATTATTATCTCGGTTGGTATGTTTGTATCTTACAGATAGTTATGTACTAAGTTCTCTCCTTTAACATTCTGCAGTACATTTGTTTGAATGCAAAGATGTATAGTTTAAAGAAAGATTTTTTTTGTTTCTTTCGACTTAGTAAAAATATATTTTGAAAAGGATTACAGAATTCTCTGTATCAATATTACAGTCACAGATTCGATATTCAATAGAAAGGGCTGGAATTACTAAATGTTAATTACTTCGTTAAACATGCAATGGGAGGACCATTTGCGTAGTGTTACCTACCTATCTTATGTTAGCTTGAAGGTATTTGAAAGGAGGTAGGTAGGATTGCAACTGCTATTCACATGACTTTATACTCAGAGTGTGTATTAAAGCATCAATATACAATAAATAGGTACATAGATAGAATATTCATCTAGGTTTAGTATTTCTCAATGTGCGCATTTACATTAAGTTACATTAGGGTCTGTGTGAGTAAGTAATGTGATGTCACTTAAATTGACTCGACTCAATTTCTCTTTGTATTAGTAATGTAATGTAAATAGAATGCAGTGTGACTTGTACATATTTGTAACGGTTTCTCATCTCTTACACATAGCTGTAATCATTCAAATAGTTCTACAAAAGTAGATGATACTGCTACTATGCTATAAGTATTTTAACTATTAGAGTCTATGTGACGCTATAATTTAGTATGTAACAAAGTTACATAGTACACAGAACCACACAGTGCATTGTAACATACCAAAGTGCAGTGCAGTCCCAAAAGGAAGACTAAAAAGGAAGAAAGAAACGAAAGCAATGCAATTCTTCCTTTTGAGACGCTATGTGTCCCATGTCCTGTATAGTATGTGGCCATGGAAGGAATGAAGCTCTTTAGGATATTCTGTTAACAAAAGATCTTTGGAATTCTGGAAGAGAAATTCCACCAGTTGATAAAAACATCTGTTAAATGCACTCCGTAAGGAATTCAAAACCCTTGAGTGTTTTATGTTACCTTACCGTTACACTGCATTGCATTACATAAAAATATAGTGCGTTGCAGGAGGATGAGAAAATCCTGATGTATTAAGAGTAGGCTGCTGACATTTTGAAACAGTACTTTCTAGCCTCCATGTATTACACTGGCTTTTCAATGAACTTGTATGGAGGATGTCAAACATGTATCTCTAGTCGTACATTTCGTAAATTCATTCATAGCACTGCCCTGTGTTCTGTTCTTAATAATGAAAGCCATAAAGATAGTCAAAACGAATGAGATGGAATTCTATAGAAGCCATCTCATTAAGAAGGTGCAAAATGCTTTCATATCGATTCTCAGTTTTTTTTTCCCAAGGATCTTTATGCTTTGCTAGTACCTATAGGAATTCAGAGTCAGACAGTTGCATTTGCATTATTATTGGCTGAGTAAATGTGAGAAATTCCCAAGAGATTCAATTTATTGGGTGGGTATTTCTATTTAGACACGCTTGTCCTGAAAAGTCAGCGAATGGGTTTTAACATGATGATTTAAATTGTTCACGTACGCAGTAACTACATTATTAAATAGGAAATAGAAGTCAATGTCCTATTTACCAATGCGCCATTTTAGTGTATAGGAAATTGAGTAAAAGGGTGTAAAAACTAGCTGCCCACATAAAGTACAGAAGACGTATCGTTTGAATCGTGTTGGAAATTGAAAATATCCTCCGTTGATAAGAATGAATGAGGATCGTGTAAAAGAAGGGTTAACAAGTTAAGGTGGAATGAGTTTGAGTTTGGTTGGTTGCTTGAGATGTGTTATACGTAATAGTGAAGATAAGTAGTTGACATTTCTAAGGAAGTGGATGTCGACTATGAGGAACTACTAAATATATGAGTTTTAGTGTATTAGAGACGGCGGGCGGGATGCGAGAGTTAAATAAGCGACTGCTAGGATCTCTGTCTGTGTACAACAGATATAATAACACTATGGAATTTTTATAGGGCTAATATGTTTAGTTTGATAGGGATTGTTAAAGTTTATAAGGAGGGTAGTAGGTAGGGAGTGTGGTTGTGTAGGAGAAAGAACATGTTATGTATGTCTAAGATAAGGCAGGGAAAAGTCATAAGGGAGATGAGCTGGTAAGTGGAGGAAATCGTAAAAAGCAAGTGTTATGATGACATTAGATGACCCGGACTATTCGATCTTGGATACTCCTTTGCCTAACGGCGTGAGAAGCGTTCTGGTCATAAGGACGTCCCAGGAGAAAGACTTTGGACCGTACAACTGCTCGGTGACAAACCCGTACGGCACTCACGTCAAGGAAATCTATCTCATGAAGCAAAGTGAGTCTTACTTTCTAAAACTTAACTCTTGTGCTCTACAAATGCATGTATATATACTATAATATAAAGTCTCTATTGAATCTTCTTCTGTAGATGCATGTGCATGCCTCTATAATATAAACCCTATTTATATATATGCACAACATAAGCTTTGTACATAGCTAGTATACCTAAGTATATATGTAAAAGGATGTGAAATGTACCTTAGTTTAAGTTTGTAAGTTAAGTGGAGGAGGAAGAGAAGTAGATTGTAGAACAATACAGACGGGACGGCGTAAGTGGACTTGAGATCCAGCATCCTCGTCTTATTATTTCCTCAGTGCGTCTTGTCTTTGTCTTTTCATCATTTGGGTCCTCTCCGTAGGATTTTCTTTTCTCTTTTCTTTAGTGTTGGTTGGTGGGGAGAGAGCGAGAGAGGAAGTGAGAGAAAGAGGAAAGTAAGGCAAAGGAACTCGTTTTTGGCCGTTTTGTTTACAACGCGAGCTGAACTATGTCTATTACATTAGGTTTATCGTCTCCTTTACCATATCCATTCACTTGAGTTCACTTTCCCCTCCTTGCCCCTTAGCGTCCTAGCGTGTCATGTCCTAGTTTTTGTTTTCTTCCTCATTTCATCTTCCAAATGGCTATTTGAGTTTAGCAAAAGGCTTTTTACTCTTACTACCCTTACATGAATACGATACGACTTGAGACTTTATGGATGTAGAACGTTTTAAGGAGCTAAACTATATTACTACTTTTGTACTATGTGTACTAGTGCAGGATGCCTAGGGAGAGAGGGAATGAATGTTGCAACCACCATTCACCATCTCATCACATCCTATTGCAGTAATGCTTATTATCTACATATAAAAATTCATTGGCTTGTTTACTTGCTTGTGGAAAAATATCCGGAAACAATATTTGTGTACGCCACAGCTAAAGGATTTAAACTTCAAGCATAAATTATTTGTTTATTTCTAGTGGTAGAGATCAATCGTCTTTTAGAGATAGCTAGAAGAAAGGAGAAAGAGAGAGAGAGAGAGAGAGGACAAAATCCCCCTCGTAACCCAATAGCAATTGAATTGAAACCAGGAGGTAGAAGCAGAACTAACGTAAATAAATCGAACAAAACCAGTAAGATGACAAGAAGATGGAAAATGTATATTTGATGATGTTACAAATGGGAAAGCAGATTCCAATTGTCATGTCATGTCCTAGCCCTTTCCCTTCTGCTCTATTTTCTTTGCATCTAGCTGATGGGCTTTTCTTATTAGATCTGATGGAAATTCATTGCAAAGAAGACACATGCACCGACTATATTGATTTTACTCACACACACCTAAACACCTTATGTCTTTCTACAGACATTTTCTCCTCCACAATATTATGGTAACACTAACCTTATTTTTCCTTCCTTTCCCACAAAGAACATTTTCAAATCCGTCAGTCAGCTATCTCTACGATATGAAGTACTTTTCCTACCTCGTTACTCAATGCAATTTTATAATAAACTACGCAGGTATTTATATTTTTATATTAGTAATGTGTATATAGGTACATTTTTCTTAGTGATACTCCCAGAGATACAGGGAAAGGGAAGGTAAACACAATAGAAAGCCCACACAGACAGACAGACATATATAGGTATATATTTTCCAAGAGTCAGTCAGGAGCAGTAAATAGAGTTTTGTTATCTGTTCTGCTAACTTAACTGGGATGACATGATGTGAGACGGGAGGAGAAAGAGAGATCTTTATAGGGCGAATGTATATGACACCGTTGTTCCCTCCCTTTTTTACTGTATCAATACGTGCTTTGTAAAAATTGTATCAAGGGAGCGGATGTGGTGCATGTTCTATTTACCATTTCCTTTGGCTTAGTCGGGTTTCCTATATATCCTGGCATTATTATGTTTTGTAGTGAAGTGAACTTTAAGTCTACTGTGAAGGTGAAGAGCAATATTGTATGATGTGATCCGATGTGATCCCCTTGTCTCTCCGACAGACAGACTATCCTGTTTTCTACTTTTCTCTCTCTCTCTCCGCAGACAAACTTGAGTCGAGATCTGTTTTCTATTCTCCTTTCTTTGATCTATCCCCAGATAGTTGGCGAAATGGAAGACTTGAAATATATAAAACAAATAGTAGCCTTTCTATGTAGTTCTTAGTGTAGGAAAAGACTGCTTCACTTCGTAATAGGCAATATAAATGTATCATCTATTCACGTATTCATTCATTTCACTACTAGGAAGTCTACTGCAGCTAGCTACCTATTTTTTACAGGTACATAACCCAATAGCTAGAATATATAATGTTTAAGATAGTCTAGAAAAAGAACTACTTCTATTTCAATAAGTGAATATCTCTATGTACTGCAAGAAAGTAAAGAAAAGTATTTTTGCAGAGATTATCCTTTTTCTGAGAAAAAAATATGCTGAGGTCTATGGAGGCACATGCATATAAAACCTAAAAGTACTTTTTTGCACTGTGCATACTGTAGGGAATAGAAAATCGAATTTGAGTCAGAAAATCCTTTTTCCTGGGATTAAAGTCCTACTATATGCATCGAGTTTGCAATGAAATGCTACCTATTCTGATGAATTGAACATTGAAGATAATATAGAGAAAAAGGAGTGAAAATTGGCAAAACAAACGCCCACACATTTTCTTCCGTTTTGTTTTTACGATTTTGCCATTAAATTCAACAAAAAATGAGCAAGAAGAACCAAAAAAAAAAAAAAAACAATCAATTGAATTTCGTATGGTATGTTAGGAAAAGTTAGAATTGAATCCATTGAATATTATTTGTGAGATCGAGGCTTAAAAAAAGAAGTTTGTCATTGAACTGCAGTGTAATATAATAATGCATTAGAGGAATGACTTTAAATGGAGTGTTTCTTCTATGTTTACGTATGAGATGGTATTGTAAATATGAATGAATGTTTACATGCCGTAGAAAAAAGATAATAGAATAGGTGTCTGCTTCTTCTCATCCTCAGTTTTGGCAATCCTTTTTACTCTTAACGAAATTGGGCAGTTGTGCAATGGATGGATAGATCGAGGAAGATGTGTAAACGACACGTGGATTGTAGAGTTAACGTGGGGCGATTATTATAGAGGATGCTGTTGAGCTGTGTACTTCCCTCGTCGAGAGATGTGTGTATCTGTTTTTGAGAGAGGTAGTTATAGTTGCATTTCATTGCATTGCATTTGTATGATGAGATGAAGATGAGATTGTAAAGCTTTAGAGGAGCGTATGAGAAATCCCTTGGCTAGCATTTCGCATCGTCGTCGACTCAAAGCCCATCATCCTCTCTCTCTCTCTCTTATCTTTAGAAATAACATCACATAACATTCTATCACATCAGCAGCATCATCATCGTTAAAGGATTTCCCTGTTTTCAATTTTCCCTTTTCAATTCTGTCTGTTCTGTTGATGATGATGGCTACGTACATTTTCGTAGTATAACTATATCTGTATGAATATAGATAGATAGATATATGGTGTATAGAGAAGGAAATGCAATCTTTGTAAGAGTTAAGGAAAGACAAGGCAACGCTAGGAAATAAACTAGGAAATGTAAATAGTAGAGGAATGAGACTTGGATTTTCTAGGGAATATAGCGGCCAAATGTGAGAACCTTAAATATATTCTTCCGCATAGGCTTGTTAATAGGAAGAGGAAGGTTGTCTAAGTAGGTACCTATTTTCCAGTATGTAGTTTAGATTGTTTAGGTAGATGAAGATGATGCAAAGGGAAAGGAGTGCAATAGAGGATCTACGACTACAAGAGAAAAGATGCCATGCTAGAAAAACAGAGGCCATCAACATCGGCTATAAAATAAAAGGTGGGATGTAAATGGTAATTGAAATGCTTGGAATAGTCCTACTAGGACTGGCTTAACTATAGTAGAACCACAATGAAAAACAATGCTGAATAGAGGAAAAGGAATGTTAGACTATTGGGCTCTTCTAACAACAAGCATTCGGAACTGCTTTCTATTTTACGCAGATTTTCTCTTGTACTACAACATAGGTGTCCTTAGGTGCTAGCTACCTCCTAAAATGTAGTTAGTCAAATTCGCATCCAACATTCAAATTGTGTTTGTGTTCCGAAGATAATTTGCTTTCTTCAGTTTATTTGTAGCTACAACAAGGGATTTCCTTTGATTCAAATAAGTGTTAATGCGCAAACAAAATCTACTTTAGTTTTAAGCTGTAGTATGGTGTCTTGAATGGTGGATTTTTGTCCTAACTCCAATTGACACTCTTGTCAGTCTTGATAGTTTCTTGTCTGTCCTGTCTGTACCCATGTGATTTGATTTGATCTTATCAAGGAATGAAATCAAATCTTTCTCTTTCGCTGTTTTTACAAAGAAATTCAATTTGAAAGAAGTCTTCTATGAAATTGAATTGTATTTTACGCGTTAGATCAATAATGCAGATTTCCTGGAACACGTGTGTGCAAATTAGAGCCGTGAATTCCAGATGCAAGCAAGAACCGTTTTAAACAATTCCACCTCCTACATACATTTAAATTACACACAGCCCTTCTGCCGCAATAATCCTATATGAAACTGCCTCACTTGTTCTCCTGCAAGATTATCGGCACGAATAAAAAGAGAAAATATTATTAGCAAGTGATGGTAATTTTTGTCTGGAAAGCCATTACTAAGCATTCACGTTGATATATTGTTGCTTCAGCTGATAGGTACAAGATTAAAGCTGGAATTTATATTTTAAACTACGTGTTTAGCATCTAAGGTTTATAGGCACTAAATTGTTGGCAATGCTCTTTCTTATCCAATTTTCTGTTTCTGTATTGTGTAGTTTGTGCAAAAAATCTGTCATAAAATCTGTTTTTAGATCGCACTTTAGACAAACAGGCAATTCTGCAGAATGGCTCGTGAACTATGTCTCGCTCAATGCCCATTTCTATTTAGAACTGTAGCAAATAGCAAATACGATTAGTTTCACAATGTTAATTGAAGCCGTATACTGTCTTTGATCTGATTGGAATCTCTAGTAATTATCTCATAACAATGCGGGTTCACGTTATGTAGGTACACACACATGCTAAGAATAACTTTTGCCATATATTCGCAAAACTAATGAATAATGAAAGGATGGAAACAATTATTGTCAACTGTGATATTGGGCTGTGGTGAATTATTAAATGTGGTAGCTGCGTTTTGTTTTCAGTTGATTGTGAATCTAGGAAGGTAGTAATTTTGTATGGGGATTGTTTTCCAAAGTGAAACTATTTGTACACGAACATTATTTGTAAGTTTGTATAACAATACGAGAGAATAACTATTTAGTAGGTAATGTTAATGGGATGATGGTTGTTTAGAAGGAATGGATTATGGTGATACACATAAAGTAGAATTAGCATTAAGTATAGAAAGAGAGGAGATGAGGTCAGGTAATTTCCCTCCGAATAAATTATTTGTGTATATGATACTTGAACATAGGTAAGTAGTATGTATCTACAGCTAAGTTAGCTTATACTACTGTATCATAATAAGAAAATGGTTTTGGAGGTAGCTATATGGTAGGATTGTCATTTTGATGCAAGTATTCTTAATGGTATGGTAATCAGAATGGATATTGTTGTAGGTTAGCTATTATGGATGTTAGAAGCAGGTTTGTACATGGGGAATAAGAAATTTAAGTGCATAAATAGATGTTGATACTCCATAGTTTACATTACATTAGGGATGAAGAGAGAGGGAGGGAGAGGGAGAGAGAGAGAGAGAGAGAGAGAGAGAGAGAGAGAGAGAGAGAGAGTGGAATGGTTAAGTCTTTAGTTTGTAGGTTTGTGCGACCTAAATTGTTAATATTAATAAGACGCCCTTATCTGTCTAATCTATTTACAGCTAGGAACGTAAAATAATAGAAGTCTATGTCTGAATGGGACTATTAGAGATGGGTGCATGACTATATATAAATGAAGATAGGTTAGCCTTCTTGTTAGAGCATATCATCATCGCATCGTCTTCTCTTTCTCTGCTATTTGCTAGTGTCCTCCTAGTGCACATTGTAGACATTGAGGCTTTATGAGTTAGATTCCCATTATTCCCACCTCCAATTTGCAACTTTGTCTAAGTATTAGCATTATATGGTAACTTGGTGTATTGTAGGAATTCAGTTTTGCTCCGATGCGAGTCCTAGTTATTTCTACCTCCGGAATTCCCATAGAATTTCCCATGCACACAATCCAAACTGTAAAGCGTGGAAACTAACGTTTGTAAGAAAGGAAGGAATGTGATCAGCATTCATTATATTATACCTTATGACTATCATCCTCTCTCTCTCTCTCTCTCTCTCATGTATTCTCTCTGTCTCTGCCTCCTATTTTGACATAATTTCCACCCTCGTCTGCCTTGTTTTGTGGGGAAAGGAGGCTGTGAGTCGATGTAAGTAGAAAACGTCTCTTACACATGCATTAGGTAGGGCATTGCGTAGGTAGGAGTGTGGGAGGGAAAGTTAACTGGGATCTCTTAACTAACGTCAACTTGAATTTCCACAGAGGAGTTTGTGGAGTGAAGGGAACTGGATATGGCATCGACTCATATTTACAACCACCTAGGCCTTACATTAGCCATTGTGCAGTGACATGGATATTACTATCTTGAGTTTGAGCCACTAACTTTGCTGTCCTTTTCCTAGCCTCGCTCTCCTCTCGCCATCTCATACTTACTTCCTTGTGACTCTCAAACTTGCATCCACATTTCCTTTCCAACTCCGCATTGCTAATAGAAAGCTGCTGGAGAAAGTTGTTAGTGTAGCTGTGGAAATGTATGGCGAATAGCAAGGGAAGCGATATGAACTCATTTATCATCAAAAAATTTAATAACCTGTCCATATTTATCGTTGTGAAAATTGCTTGATAAGCTTTTTGCTCGGTGTATGAATGAGAAAATTTTCCAAGACTTCTCCATCAAACTTCTTAACCACTAAACTGTGTACGACGTATCGTTAGTCCAAAATACTTTCTACAACTTTATGTACACCCTAGACATATTCTTGTATTTTCTATACAGACACAGTACACCTACATTATATTAAACATATATCACATCTAATTTCAAGTTAAAGTAGGAAATCAGTACGGATCCGTCGTATTAAGCATGATAGCATACTTATTACGTAATGTAAAAGTAGCATATTGCACTATTTGTGTATAAATACTACACAAGCATACGTAGCCTTATGTTCGTCAAGGATTTAAGGAAACTTGGCTATGCATGTTACTCCTAATATTTAGGTACCTATTACTTTTTCTCGCCGTCTGTACCTTATTGTTAATTTTGATCCAAATTGAGAATGTCACACAATCTTTTATAGCTTCATCGTCTTACGTAGACGAAACTTGCAGTTACTAGCCTTGTATTTATTGAGAACACAGTGAAATAGTTAGCAAATGTCCTATTTTTATACTTGCCTACTACATTACTCTTACTGTAAAAGCTACGCGTTTGTAACTATCGGAAATCAATTGTGAAGCAATGAAGCAAGTAGCAAACAAATTAAAAGTTATGGAAGTACTGGTCCTGCAATTTCATTCTAATTGTTTACTATTTGGAAACAAATAATTAGTACACTGACAAGTCCATGTAATTAAACATGCAATTAGTGTTGGTGAATACATGTAACTGTGTCTATATATACAACTTTACTATTGATACAGTAAAAAGTACACCGTAACCTGTACAGTTTCAAAGTAAGCTAACTATAATCATCCTGGTTAAGTATTCAACAACGTTTCCTATCAATTCCTGTAATTATAATGTACACTTGTTCACCTGTAGTGTGTGGATGGAGGTGTTGCATATTAATAGAGCACCTGTCCTTGGAACTACGCTGTGATAATGATGGTTTACTTGCCTGTTTGCTCATCCACTTTCATAGCACATAAAAAGTTTGCTTTCGAAAAGCGATAACCCATTCCTAAAATTTCAAATACACCTACTATCTATCTGTACCACTAATAATAATAATATCCTACAACCCATCCCATAATTTTCAATAGATTTCTTGCTCGTAATATTTTCACGAACGAGTAAATAAATATAATAGACATGAAGGTAGGCTGTGAGGAAGTAGGAAACTGTTGTTAAGTCTGTTGTAATAATTGTAAGTAAGTGCTCGAATGTTGTCCATTATTGCCTTTAGCAGGGCTTATCTTTTCTTTTCTCTATGTAGGTACTAAGAAATTATTTTTCCGCATTAAAGGTATCTGTAATTACTAGACGTTATATTTATATAGGCTGTTTCTGTGAATGTCCTGCCTTAGGTAACAGTGCTTATACTTATCCAGGTACGCTTATTTCGTGTGAGCAATAATCCTGGAGACTACCAGTAGTTACCACCTCCTTCCTACTCAGTTATTAATTAAATCCTCCCACGGCTTTGAATAATTTTTCCTTGTCTCCAGTTCCCTTGCCATATTCACAGAGGAATAACAGTGACAACTTTATTATTGTACAACCTGTAAGTAAGGTCCAAAAAGCTTCCTCTGCCTCTACAAAACTAAAATACGATGCTGTATGTACTTACAAATTACAAATGCTGACTGCTCTTTATTATTAATTGAAGTGATGAGCTTTACCATCAAAGTGTATTTATTAAATGTAAATTGAAACAGCAACTTTGTATGTATGTAAATTGTTATTTATGTATTATTAAGTAGCAATATGTTAGGTAATGAGATGTATATATGAATGACAAACTCAGGATATAAGCCATTTGGCATTTATTTTGAAAATGTTTGCGTGGGAGGCTTTTCCTTCCTTCAGCCTACACAGTTTTTAATGATATATGAATTGTATTGTAGTTGTGTAAGGTGAATTTCCTGCATGTGCATGTTATTGACATTGATGTGACAAATGCGAAGTCAGCAAGTGATTTCTGTGTGGTGGCGTCGTCCATTTGGGCTGAAAGCAAAGGATAGTCTCTATAGTTTGTCGGAGAAAGCGGACTTTGAAAGGATGGAGAGGAGGATTGAGACTGAAAGAATAACTGTGAGAGCTTAGAGTTGACTTGCTCTCTCTCGCCATGCAGTCCCTTCAGCTTTGCTCATTTTGGGGAATCTCAAGTCTAACAGAAGTGGAGTGAAAGGCCGACGAGGAAAAGGGAGGCTCATCGCCGTCCTTTTCACTTTCGCTTTTAGCCTTTTTCATTCTCTGCTTTCGACTCCTGCCGAAAAGATATTTTCTGAATCTATTTGACTTGCCCTCGCCTCTATGTACAGTGGATGTGAATGAGCAATTCCTTACGTCACTGTCACTGTATAAATGTACGTAGCTTAGACTCCTACTCCGTCTCTGCATTCATAGTCCAAGCTTTCTACTCCAGAGGAAAGGGACAGTAAAAGAGAGAGATGACACTGCACTCTGCCATGGCATTCCGATCCGTGATAAAAATCCAATCACGTAACCTTAAGCTATAAGCTTCCCTCACAGTGCACTACACTACAAAAACTGTCGTATAAAATAAAGTCCTGAAAGTCAAAGCCAAAGTTTAATAAGAAAGAAACTGTGAACTGTGTTCGTGTGACAAGTCTTTCCTCTATCTCTTTCAATGTCCATATGCTCTTTTTGTTTATATTTTATATAATGAATTGAATACATAGTATCAATCTGGATTATTATTACATCTCTCCTACTACTCTATATAGGGACTAAGAGCTAAGAATTTTAGAGAAGTATAATATATAGAATATTCTGCCACACGTGCACATGCATTTTATGGACAGACTGTGAACAAAACATTATATTAGTATATAGTTTGGCTATTTTATAAAGAGATGCATCCTGCAGAATAGAAACAGATTATCCTTTTCACGACTAAGTATTTTCTATCCCCTTTCCCCAAGTAAATACAGCTATCCTGTTTAGGCGACTTGTTTTATTTTAATACTTTCCTATTCCCTACGTTAAGGCCTACTCATACTTTCCCTTCTCTACTCTCCCCATAATAACTACAGTTTTATGTGCAAGACTTTAATCCTCCTCCAGGGGACCTTTCCCAATCCAAATGGCTTTAATATATCTAGATATATGACATGGAAATACATCTCTATAGACACTCTTTAAATGCATCTACTATAAATACTGAAAACCACATTAGAACCCAGAAAATTCTGTTTTAATCTCTGTTACGAGAGGTGATCTGTTCAGGAATAATAACAGACAAACTAAATCTCTAAGTCTATGGATTTTGAAAGTGACCAGTAGACTTGTATTTATATAGATTTGCAATTCTTGTCACCAATAAGCCATACATTAGTAACCTGTAATGTGATGTATTCCCAGAAAATCATGTAATTTTTCTTATTCAAGAAATTGGCAGTTCCATTAGGAAATGTATGCCTTGAGTGCCTATTGCTAAGACATGGTAGATTAATTTGCTAATTTCTGTTTGTAGGTATTGAGATTAGCTGTTGATATCGGAAAGAAAGAGAAACTATTGTAATTAAGTAAATATCGAGAAAAGTTTTCTCGAAATGTATCATAATTTTCGAGAAATGGAATATGTTAATGAGGTGTTGAGTTGGAATGGATGTAGAAAAGGAATAGCGTTTTAGCAACAGGGAGTTCTTCAAGGAAGAATTGAAGTTGATGTGGATTGAAGTTGGTGTTGATACGAAGTTGTAAGTTGGTATATAGGCCCTTGTTCGGTTCTAAGAGTAGCCGAGTGAGAGTGGATGAAGTGAAGAGGCAGGAAAGGAAGCAAATAAGGATTTTATCTATCGATTTGTCAGTAATTGGTTCGGCTTCTGTTTGATCTCACTGTGAAAAGCTATTGAGTGAGTTGTGCCCTGTTTTGTGTGCCTTGTCTGTCTGTCTGTTTGTCTGACTGGGACTTTGACTCCCGTTTCCCTCGCTTTCCTCAAACAGATTTTCAGTTAGCTCCCTTTTCACATTCAGAATACTAACGATAGCTACGAAAGGGAGTCTGATAAAACATGCACTAAACAGAAAGTGAATGTATGCATTTAAAATGCATCATTTTACATTTATTTTATGCCAGCCTTTGTTTATATCTCTGCCACACATATCTCAACTAAATGCATTTACGATGTGCATACCTATACATACATACATATAATGATTATAGTGTAGTTTAATTTTGTTGAGAATGTGCATAGTACTTTCATCTTATTAGGCAGGGGATTTAAATACGTTTTATTTTGTAGCTTTGCATGCATACTATAGAAAGTAAGTATGAATAGAAGTTGCAATTCACAATGCAATGCATCTCTTTGAAATGAATTGAATTCACAGTCAGAGTCTGTATTAGTAGAGTTGGACAAAGTCAAATAAAACAAAAGCTCTAAGTTGCAGTTTCTTTTTTCAAGAGTAAAAGAGCCGACGGCTGTTTTTAACAGGAAAAGCTAAAAAGAAGAGTCTCTCCTTTTATTAAAGTTAGCATTAGTCTGTCTATAGATAGATAGTAGTAAACAAACGAATTTTTTCCCCTATCTGTAACTTAGCGTGCCTGAGCGCTTAACTTCCGTTTTCTCCTCTAAACTGAAATTTTCAACAGTTTTTTTTCCACGGACTTGCTTTAGAGATTTTAAGTGTGTAAAAGTTGTCGGGAGGTTTGAGTTGAGTTGACATGGATTGTTAGTTGCTCGGCACACTATGGATGGAATAACTTTGTCCTGTAAGAAAAAGGGGAAATGGGAAAAGATCAAAAGTGTATGTTGGGAATCGATTATATCTTTTCAAGTTTGAGAGAGAGAGAGAGAGAGGAAGGAAGGAAAGAAAAAGAAGGATATTTCTATTGACTTTGACTTTGAGTCCCTTTTCATGTCGGCAATTCCGACTACACACACTATTAGAATCTACTTAAAGATTTTATTGTTTTGTTTTATTTTCCATTGCATTCATGGGGAATGATTTCTCGCTATTATTATTACTGTTGGAAAATTTAAAGCAAACAAGGCAAGAAAAAGGATATTATGTTGTACAAATAACACTGCCTTTCCTTTTCTCAAACACAAAGCCTTGACTTGACTTCAAATTGACTAAAGAACTCGGCCCAGTTCCTTTCTCATGCTCAGTTGGTGTAAAAACTCGTAATTCTATCTCATCTACTATTATTTTCTCTCTGTACTATTAGAGAAATAGAAAGAGTCGGCACAGCCTCTTGAAATGCTGTCTTGAGTAAATATTGTGCACAATCACTTTACAATCATGTGCACACTCTGCCCGGAATTATTGTAGTTTAACTTAACATAAGTTATCTATTAGTGTTACAAGAATCTCTCTAATATACTCCTCTCTAAAATAGAATGAATGAAGATGTTAGCGTTAGTTTCAGTAAAAGTGTCCGAATTGTTTCTCCCTTTTTTTGGAATTTATGTTTTGTTTCGACAGAAATAAACTAATAGATGACACAAAAGATCTGTTTCGCAAGAAAGATTGGCTTCTCTCAAGGGGCGAGTAAAGAAATCGCCCTAGAATTCGATCCCTCTCGTTTAACTTGGCTAACCGACTCGGAAAAAGTCATGTCAAGACATAGACAATGTAACTAGGAACAGAAAGACGACTCTTTTTCACTATACCTTGTCATGTTCAACTCACTTTTAATGTACAGACGGAAATGTCTATATGTGTTCCGTACTACAACCATTATGCAAACCCGAGTAGATACTATATATAAATATTTAACTTATGATATTACTTAAGATAATGTACATAAAAAACTGTCGTCTTTCAGAACGGAAACTTTTTAAATTATTCGACTTATTTCTGGGTAGTTGACTTTTGACTTCCTTACTTCAACAACTTTCCCTGTTTACTATAGCTGCACAGGCTTTTTTGCAAATGTAACTAACTCTCTTCATACAGTACACAACTCTACACAAAATCTTTTATGATTTCTTATACCTGCCATATATATGTATGCATAATACAAAGCATTATTAAGCTACTCATGTAAGTACAGGACAAACGGAAGTCACTCCTTTATTTATCAAGTAAGATAAAAAGGCTAAATGCTATGTATCTAATGTTTGTCTTAATGATGAACTTAATGTCACAAGATTTATGAGTAGAACAAAAGTTTTCTAATGCATATTAATAAATTCATAGTTAAGTATTTATGTATTGCCGCGTTGGGGGAATTAATTGTTTCCAAATTTTAAAATGGACCTTCCCTCTTTTTTCGAAGACAAATAGGGTTTACTTTCCATTTTCCACTTTTCGTTAATATTAAAGGTGGTGATGTTAGAGAGGAGTTGTTCTTGGTATTGGTGTTGACGCACGAGTTGTGTATAAGCATTTGCCATCGCATGGGGATTCTGACAAGAAAACTAATAGCGACATTTCATCGCAATTGACATCTATTTCCGAATGCCATCAGAGGAGAATGAAATATAATCAGATAATGAATATTTTCTGATGTAGACACGAAAGGATAGTGAGCACATCCTGTCTCCTCTCCTGATTGCCTTTTTACATTCTCTACCTTTCTTCAACAAACTATTTAGCTCATTAAAAACGCTATTCCTATATATACTGATATTTATCATGACCTTATGCTATGTCTATATATGTACATTTATGTGTAATATAGATTTACGTTATAAATCATGTCTGTCTGTTCTAAAGAAAAGATATCCGAAGATCTTATCTATGTAAAATATGTATTTCTCCATTTTTGTAACAATAAAACCGTTTCGCATGCAAAAATGCTTCAATTTAGATGTTAAGAAAGAGATAATTTTAGTTTGATATTTGCAATGCTCTAGAAAACACCATTGAACATGACACACAAAGAAAGTGTCGAGAAAAGGGTTTTATCGCCCGTTGAATGCATGAGTATCTGCATGCACTGTAAATATTTGGGAATTGGTACTTGAATTTTTCCTATCCTATTATCTCCGCTATTTTCCATTAACATTTCTCCCTTCGTTTTCCTCTAACATCCCCACAACAAACAAAACCTACAACAGCGTTACTAAAAGTAATATTTCAGGTTTATTTTTCCATTTTGCAGAGAGTGGCCAGCTGGTGATAATCCTGACGTGTGTCATCGGCGGTGTCGTCATCATCGTGGCAATCACAATGATTACCCTACTTTGCCAAAGAAAATCCAGGAAACCAGATCGTAAGTTCTCCCCTTTTGTCTAATATTCTATACTGTAATACTCTGGAACAAAACAGCGTCATATTAATATAAGTCTTCCTTTTGTTATATCCAGTTCTACTAAATGTCATTAAAAATAAGATGCTCAAAATAGAAACAGTACATTTATACACATATATTGGCTGACTGATTATAGTTAAAAAATATTACGCAATTACTTTAATTTTTAATTTATACGAATGAGCATAGCATAATTCTATTTAGTCTACCGTGATCGTTTAGCAAAATAAATTGTAAGAATTTAGGAGGTAATCTTTCACTTTTCACCTTACTTCATCAATCATACGTCATGTAGCTATACTGTTATATTATAGTAATTATTGAATTTTGTATCATGATTATGACAAAATGATCTATTGTCATGAAGTAGGACACTCTAATAGTTGAAAAGAGGGAATTATAGTTTTGTAAAATGAAGATTTTATATCCCCGTGTATTTATGTACCAGTTGCTAATGCTAATGTCAATATTGACTATTGTACGTGGTGAATAACAGAGCAGGTGTTTAGCATTTCCTTGTCACTTTTACATCACATCAAACATTTTGTTGTTCAAGTTAGTCTGCCACGATGTGTTTGCTTTGTAAAATTTTAGCACAGCTCCTGTCGTAGCAAAATGATAATTAGAGAGCGGCTGGACTAAAATTGGACTTGTTCATGCTCTACGTTGTAAATGTATCTATCTATGTATATATCGGTGGTTATACTATGTAAATATCGTAAAGATATTGTGTATATCTTGTACTAGGCAATGATTGTCCCTAATAATAATCAATTTAAGTAGACGGAGTAGTCTAATAATAAAAGTAAGAAGGTAGGAGGGTTGGGGCTTTTAGTGTTGCGTGCTCGAGGAATAAATGAATTACTTAACTGCTCTATTGTGACGTGAACTACTGAATAAATGTGAGGCTAATAGAAATGAGTTGCCTTTGATTATAATGTAGGGAAATGTCAGTTTGTCGATGAGTGACATGACAGTGATAAATATCTAAATAACTATTTCCTCTGTTGTGGAAGGAACTGGAGCTAACAGGAATATGCCCAAATCATAATCCTAATCAGATGTAATCAATCAGTCAGCCGAATTATTATGTTTTCACCTTTAGCCTAATTTCTTCTTTTACTCCCACATAAATGGCAATGGGTCAACAGTAGACTGGATTCATTGGATTAAATATACTAAAAACTTAATTTACTGGACATAGAGTTGAAATTAATGGGGCATTTCCTTAAGTTAAGCCTGAGAAATTTATCTGTCCGAAATGAACTCCGATTTCTGCATGTCGAGACATTTCTAAGACACAAATTTTGCTGCGTATTAAGTGTAGATAAAGAATTATGATTAGTTAATTAATATTATCTCTGTCTGGAATAGTTTAGGGAAGGAAGTGTTACCTGCGTGCTAATCTCTGACTTTGACTTTGTTTTTTTAGTGATGGATGTGGACGGAGTAGAGAAACAGACAAAACAGTCCGATCGCTCGTCGAATGACTCAGACCTGAAAGTTGAAATTCGGACGGCATCATCTCTGTCGAATATGCCAGAACATGACTCGGAACACTGGGACGACGGAGGCTCGGACGCTCTCAAAAATGAATCCATTTATAACAGATACTCAGATTATATCGATCCTGTCTTCCCACCCAAAGCTGTGAGTCTGATTTTCTTAGCAATTTCCTCAAATATGACTATCGTAATAAATATTACACAATAGGAGTAATAGAGCCCTTTTTGTGTGTGCTCTTTATCTAATAACAATTTATTCTGACGGATAATGTTGCGGAGTTCTTTCTCTTTTACCTCATTCAAAAACAGAATAGAATTTTTTAATGAAATTTTGAAATTGGAAATGTAGCGTGGGATTTTTCAGGTACCTAATCTTATGTTCCCGTCCATTCATTATACTTTTCCGTCTTTTCAAAAGATACTACGCTCACCGAGACATGCTACATGCATACTAAATTGATTAGCTCCTGTTTCTAAAGGATGATGAGATGAAAATGAATGTCTAGAAAGTATGCCTACTTAAATAGTGCTACGAAATCTATTTATAGCGACCCATTTGTAATTCAATAATCCAGTACTATGCTATAAAAAGTAAATGAAATACATTTTCAATAAGAAGCAATAGTAAAAATTCATGTTACCTATTAATATTAAGCGCAGATTTTGCAAATAATTAGATTTTCGAATGTGTTGCACAAAGCACTCATGTATCCTATTTCCCTATCAGCGTTAATAACAAAGAGGGATGTTCCAAAATCAGACTCCATAAATTATTCAAACTGGATTTTAGTGTACAGGATTTTGAAGGGTTAAAATATTAGGCTCATTTGATAAACAGTGCCAAAAAGGTACAAGGCACATCCTGTAGAAATATAGTCTCTTAAAATATGCCAAGGACTGCAAAGTAGAGAAAAGGTGCAGATGCAAAATATCCGATTTTCATTTCATTTCACGCCCCGTAAGTTTCAGATAATAGCCAAGTAGGAGCTACATAATATAAATAGATACGACGCGAGGCTTTAGTGTAGCTACTCTTTCTCTAACATTCTCACAATCTCACCGTAGAAAACAAGGGAAATAATAGAAACTTTTCCACTAGGACGAATCCTGTATAAGACCAACGAATCGCTAGAGGAATTCCGATTACTCTCATGTGAAAAGAACATTCGGGTTTAATTTCACTTTTACAGACTCATAGTATTACTCTCTTTTATAAAACGTAGGTAATAAAAATTATTAGCTACTCAATGCCATGCACAGCGACTGATTCTTCAAACTATTCTAAATGTTTCCTTCATTTTTAATATTATGTGAAAAGAAGTGACGCTCTTAGCATTTAGCTCATTTCAGATGTATTGAAGCTTTTCTCAGATATAATCACCAAGAACCTAGTTCCAGAGATCTCTTCGGACAAAGGCTTTATTCTTGCTAATTATCTTTAATCATGCATTTTTCTACGAAACAAAGTCTGTTTGAGAACGTCTCATGAGTGGATAAAAAACTTCATGAAAATTTCTTAAAAAATATATAGGGGAATTAGTGAAAGTTTGAAAACTCATTTACTGAAATGAGTGCATTGATTGAAAAGCAATTACTACTGTGCACTATTTTGGGCGTCTTTGTCAGAGAAAAATAAAAAATTGGTTGCTTACTTTTTCCTGAATTTGGAAAGTTTGGAAATTATTTTTACTTGGGAGTTTTCATTGCAATAAAATATCGGATTACAGCGAAATTGATATTTTGCCTTATGCTATTGTAGTGCATAGTGTTTTCTTTTGGAAACTGATTTTACAAAAGAAACTAAGAGTTTTCATTTCCTGCAGTACTATTTTTAGTCTTAAGTGCATTTTGCTCTCCGTCGAAATGGCTATGTGCAAGAAGAGGCCAGGTTGAAGGAGATGAAAATAAAGTTTATTAGTTAATTTTCGTATACTAAAGTTAAAAGTGGAATTTGGGTAGTGTAGGAGCAGAAAGGGAAATTAATGAAAAGATTCCTATGTGGGTTGAAGAATGCAGTGGAACAAGTGGTCCCTGTGTAGACTTTTATTTGTTAATGAAGAACTCAATTCGAATTTAGTTCTGTTGTTTCTTCTGTCTATGTCTGTCGAAAAGGTAAAGAGAGGAGTGAGAGAGAGTGAGAGAGAGAGGAGGGGTGACAGTACTTGGGGAATACTAAGCTTAAGCCTTAAACCCAAGCTAAGATGCGGACTTTATTCTGATCTAAAATAAAACTTTGAAGAGTAGGCGAAAGAACTAATTTAAATGAAAGGGTAAAATAAAGTCTTGGAGGAGTATTTTTATTTTACGATTTTCTTCTTGCCTCCAGTAGCCCGTTTTGTTTGGTTACATTGTTTAGGCCGTGACTTTTCTCAAGAGGAATTCTCTTGTCTCCAGTTTCAGTCTAAGTTTACACTTTTAGCATTAGTTTTATTGTAGGGAATAGCTTAGGGAACTATTTATTTCTCCATTTCCTTATTGTTCACCAGGGTATCATGTCCTGTTCCTCCATCCTCTTCCCTTCTACTCTTGCTAAAGACGACTACAAGCAACTACCTTTCCTCCTAGACTCATCCCCACATTCCTATGCATATAATATTTCACCAGTAACTTGAGGAGAAAAAGACCCACTTTACCTACTCTCCAAATAGATACAGAAACAGATAGGCAGCTACTACACGTATTTATACGATACAATATCTCTTGCACATAGTTGAAGCTGAAAAGTCTCAATTCTGTCTGTTTGGTAATGAAAGTAAGTAATGATAATGTGAAAGTAAAAGCATTACTAGATAACGGCTCATCTGAACAATTGCTAATTAAATATTTTCGATCGCTTAATAAAACTTGTACGTAATCTAGAAAGCTCTATAGCCTGTGTATTTGACTGGAAATATCAAAATAAAAAATGCAGTTGTGTTAAAACTAGGTCATGCCATTGATATGTCGACAAAAGACTGTATTCCTCAAATAAAATGTATCTATTGAAAATCTAGAGCATTCCTTTAAGTATAAGGGAATTACCTAAATGATTGCATGGAATACACTTCGGCCACTTTTTACTGTTAAGCCTAAAATCCTTCCTGAAAAGAAATCCGCAATATTTAAAGTCTATCTCAAAGATGTTAATGAAGTAACAGCTACAATTTCCGGGATAATAAAATTTTCCATTGAATAGGAGGGGTTTTAATGATTGTATTTTGTTTGTGTTGCAGGATGGACATAATAACAATGGATATGTGCCGTACGTTGACTACAGTCGGGACTACAACCCGCCGCACACGCGTAACTCGCTGTACAGCGGTGTGGGTCCTCCAGTGTCCGGAGTGATGCCATTGCAAAGTCCGCAGTACTTGAACAACGTTGATCCCCGCTACTCGGCGACATATGGCAACCCTTACCTACGGACGTCCAATACCTCTCTGCCGCCACCACACTCTGCAGCGACTGCGGGAAATCACTCACCGAACGGGAAGTATTCACCGACGAGCGGGGCACATCCCCTGACGCACTCGGCAGTCCATCACAATCATCATAATCATAACCATAATCATAGTAATCACATAACGCATAATCACATCGGGACGCCGACGAGTGCGGCCCCGCCGCCACTCGCCACCTCCCCGCACTCTCATTCCCACACAAACTCCCTGAGCAATTCGACGGGAAATAATCCGTACGGGATGAGAAACGGCGGGGTTCCTCAAGCAGTGCCCCGGGTCACATCCACACCCTCTCCACAGTACATTGTTCCTTCGCAACCGCAGCTCAAGCCAGGGACGCTGGCCACTCACGTGTAGCCACGAAAGAACTTAGAAATTATAGCCACTACTAATAATAATATTAATACTGTCACGTCGATTAGTGCTGATAAGGAACGTAGCTCTACGGATTGCAGTCCTAATAACTCTTACTACTACTACTACAACTATGACAAATATTCTTATTATTTATAAATATATACTTAAATACCCATCTTAATAACGTACTTATACTGACTACGAGCAGACGATAACGTCTCTTGCGACGTTTCTGTCGATTGGACAGCAAGTCGAAATATATATATGTAGAATCGGAAATATCTCTGTATATATTTATCTAATATAGGCACTGATTAGGTGGCTATATCTATCTTATACTTATCTACGTACTTACCTATGATTATGTGTAGTAATTAGTTGTAGCTAGGTTTTTCTTTCGTTCACCTACAGAAATTAGTTGGATGTATATAGCAGAATTAGATTAGGAATTTTTTCTTTATGTACTTTCTACTTTCTCCTTGGACTGATATCTTTAAAGAAAGAGAAAGCTTTTCAAGTTCATTTCAATAATGTAGGAAAGCCATGTTTTTTTTTGTTTCTTTTTTTAAATTGCTTATAGTGTGTGTTGAAATTTCAAGAGTATTTTAGTGGTTAGTGTTTTTAGTTGATAGGAATTGCCACATGAGGTTATGTCAATCTGAATGTATTTATCCGTAAATACTAGCTACAAAGAATTTTTTACATATTTATTCAGGTATACTGCTTAATGATGTGGCATCCTCACTCAGAGACGCTATTCAATACTGAAAACAAATATTAGACTTGAAAAAACTATCCTATATAATTGTCAAAAATGACAGGAATCCAATGGAATCCTATTGTACTTATCATTTAGCCGTGAATACTTACTAAACGCGTCAAAATCATTATATTTAGTAATTATATACCTACATATATCTATTAGATATATTATATCTATAGAATTCATGAAGGAGAGGATCGTGGTTGCGAACTAAAATGTAACTTTGATAATATGGATAATGTTGATGTTTGTGAGAGTAATACTTACTGGTCTAGGTATATTATGTATGTATAGTAGATAAATAGATGTTACTTGAGGATATTTACCTACCTTGAAAGTAAGTACCCATTGCATAAATATGACATTTAGGTGCATACATAATAATATTTAGGCAGAGTAATAAAGTCGTCTTGTATGTCAGTCGAGGACTTTCGATGGTATTTACTACTTTTACTTACTAGATTGCTAAGTAAAAGTCAATTGCACAGTTATATAAGTGTAAGTAGGTAGGTAGGAAAAGGAAAGTTATGAAGAAGGAACGGAAGCCATAGAACGATACTAAATAAATAAATGAATACAAATGAAAGTTTTATATGTTGTACAATTAATGTGTAAGTATTAGGAGCTAATGCCAATAGTATTTTAGGGGAAAGAATAATTATGTATAAATTAATTGGTAGTGTAAAGGAAGGAAGACAAACAAGTCAATATGTTAAGGTAGATATTACATTTAAGGCTTTACGTTTCATTTTTCTAGTTAAGAGTCCTAGGTAAATATAAGGTTGTTAGTTTAGAAGGAGAAATATTGGTAGGAGTTTTTGAGAGAGTTTGCTCTGCACTCGTCCCAGTCCACTCCAAACTATTGATTGCTCTTAATTTCACAAGGCGCAATTAATAAAAGCATAATGTAAGTGTACTAAGTATATATTGAATACATATATAGGTTAAATAATAAAAAGCTAAGTATATCCTAGTGCTCCTTCTAAAAGTGTAATTAACAAAATGTATAATTTAGAAAAAGAGAGTAGGCAAATAAGGCGTAATAATAGTAGATAGGTACCTACAGGATTGAGAATAATAATGGAAACAGTATCCTTTTGTATAAAACTGTATAGTCTGTCTTGTATCTACTATAAATTGTAAAAATTGTAACTGTGCAACGTGTTCTTACAAGATACTGTAAGAATGGATTATAATAAGATATATTATTATATATATTAGATGTAAGTGTAATAATAATATAGTAACGTAACTTAACTTCAGGTCAGAAGATGAGTGTTCAAATCCAGGAAATTATTGTGTAGAGTGGTGTGTGTGTTTGTGTGGCTGATTGGTTATTATTGTGTGTTAAAAAGTAATTCTCTGTCTGTTTGAGTGGGTGATCCGTGCTTCATGTCTCGTCATGTGCTCTATCCTTTAAGATCAAATAGATTTTAATTAAAAACTAGTTTAAAATACAATACATATACGTATAGACACACGATTACTCAGTACTACTCAATGCGATGATTGTATGTAGGTACTAGTAATTAGAAAGTCAAAAGTGACAAATTGAAATTTCAATGCAACTATTTATCTGTAAACTCTCATTTATTATATTACATATACTTATTAGAGCTAAGGAATATTGTAAGAAACGGTAACTGTGAAACTATCTTCTACATATTCAATAAGAATTATTATTTTTAATTCTTATTCTTGGTATTATATACAGTTTTAAAAAAAAGAGCAACCATTTGCTCAGTTTTCTTTTTCCATGAAAAGAATTCATATCAAATATTATCATCAAATGCCAGATACCTAATTTACCAAAAGTAATGCAATGCATAATACAAAATATTATATCAATGCCTAATTACTTCATCGGATTGTTGCCGCGCGCGTGTGAAACTAGCGTGAATTTATAGCAAATACAGTTTAGGTGTCTATGTTACAACCTCTCATTGTAAACAGGTACTTTAATATTCCGGAGATTAATATTTACTTACCTGGATATCCTTAATAGTGTTTACAGAATAGATTTTGACATATATGCAATTCATTTGTAGTAACTCTTTTCTAATTTGCTTTTTCATCTTTAAACTAAAAATTCAATCTATGCCTTCCATTTAGAATTCATTCGCGTAGCAGTATTTTTCGTTTAGCTATTTCATTTCTATCGTAGATTTGTAGTGTTACCATTTTCTACCGCGTTTTTGCATATCAAAGCATATTATACCCAAAGGGAGTTTTTTGAGGCCGCCATATGGATTTGACTTGATTTTCTTGTGTTCGTTTAGCTGTCTTTTGTATTTATGATATAATATCGTTTGACACGATCTTAGTAAATATCTTTAATATTCAAATCTCGATTGAATAAGCGATATTCCGTATCTAGTTATAGGATGTACTGTTAAAATTATGCTAACCAAAATTGATTATCTGGCTCCATTATAAATATTGTCAAGCATTATAACATATAAATTGTCATTTATGAAATAATTGTGTTGTAAAAGTGATTATTCTAATGTGTTGTCAAGTATGAGTTAAATACGTCGTTATTTTAACCTTTTACTATGCAGATACAATCATGGAAGACAAGTGTAAACGTAGAAGACGCATGGATGATGATTTATTCTGTAATTTATAATTGTGCTTATAACTAGAATAATTGCTTATTAAGTGTTTGAGTTATACCTATACCTAATGTTACGTAGAGGAACTGTATTTGCAATAGATTTATATTTCCTAGATGTAGGACATACTCGGATGAATTGTATAAGAATTGTGTAATGTCTAAGTAAGAATAAGTTGAATGGAAAACAAACAATTTTTATGATGCAAAAAGTTTATATCAATGTATAAATGCAAAACTGTGTTGTTAACTCAAATGTCTAACCTCGTTTGTTGTGTGTTTTTTTGCATGTTTGGCATCTCTCTCTCTCTCTCTATCAGTAACTTTCTTTCTAATTCACATCAATAGCTCATGAAATTATAGATTTGTGGTTTGCCGAGTTTACTAAAACACTAACATAGTTAGATACTATCACGTACATATTAATCACAAAAAACAATTTATTTAGTCAGATAAATTCAATTTTTGATAATAGTAGCATGCTTTTGAAATGCTTGGTCATATTTACAGAAATTAGCGAAAAAAATGACAAATTGGCAAAATAAAACGAAACCCCTAATGACTCCATATATATAAATGAAAATATTAGCAAAAACAATTACAGAAAGGATTAGAATTTTTCAAAAACTATCAGTTTCTTTTTTATTCTCAACTATGAACTTATTGATTTTAATTTTCGGTAGCATGTGCATATTTTTCATTTTCGGAGCATCGGAAATTACTAGTGTAATGAAGTAGTTAATGAATTAACCAAATTAATATTATATGAGGTTGCATAAAATTCAATTGCGAATTTAGTTAAAGTTACCAGAATTTGAATCCTTATAATCAATTGACATTTCATGAAACGGAATTCCTGGCGGGGCAAACTAATTCCAGATTGCTTCTCTCATCCCAATGTAAAGAGAATACTTATATACGAGTTTTGCTTATTGGATGATAATGTAATGGAGTATTTATGGAGTATTTACTAAGGAGATAATACATAAAGACATTAAGCATGCACTTAAGGCGCGCATAACACCGTAGCATTCCTCAAAATCCTATTACATGTTTATAAGGAGAATTCAAGTAAAACGGAATATTGTCGCATAGAATATTTCTTTCTTTAGTTTTATTTCGGATTACTGGAAGAATTCGCTACGAGATGTTTGGTTTTCTTTATATTAAATATGTATGTAAGTATTCCAACATTGTTCTGAGCTCATATTTTGCAGGTAAATGAGTATTTGTTTGGTTAGGGGATTAGAGGCAGGGATTATAAATATATGCTAAGCTAATTAAGTAGTCAATGCCCTTTGGGTTTGTTACTACAATAATACAATCACGGTTGTGTTTAGATACTCTTATCGATTAATGGAGATTAAATCAAACAATCGATAAGCTTATCAATCAGGAAATATTTTCCATTGAATGACTGCAGTCAAATGTTAAGATATCATATAGGCTAATAGGCTTAAGTCAAGTCCTTAATGGGCTTAATTAATCATGTCATAGTTTTTGATTGCGGATATTGCGGTCACAGTATTTATTGAACACATGTAATAATGGCTTTTTAGAAAATGATTGCAGTCAGCCAGATAACTTAATACTCTTTACGTTAGGCTTCTTAGATAACGATGGAAAAATTTATGGCTAAATATTATTTTACCCAGTTTGCATGAGTTTATTGGCGTAAATACAGAATATCGCCTATTTGCACCAAAGAAAATAAGAAATGTTGGTGTATGTGTAGCGAGTACTTTCTATAGGTCGCCGTCTGATGAGTCAACTGAGTAAATATCGACCTAAAAAAAGAAGCAAGAAAAAATGTAGATGTAAGTATCGACAAGATTTATTGGAACAGTGGCATTAACTATAGGTAGTCATAAACGTATATCGGTGTTGATTCTTTTTGCTCTCGGGTGTCTTATTGGTGTGAAACGTAATTCTGTGTTCGAAATTGCACTAATGTAGTAAGTTTTTGTGTGAGACCAATAATATAGGAACAATAAAAACTGTTAAGACCACGAATACTAAATTTGGAACTCAATAAAGTAATGAAATGATTCACTTGATTTCTACACGTGTTTTTATTTTTTCAGTTCTCTTGGTAGTCGAATTGAATAAGCCATTTAGTTAGACAAATACATTTATTACAAGAATTATATAAGAAAATGAAAAAATTATACATTGAGAAGCCTGTTTCTTAAGAAAGTAAAATTTTCTGATGGCATTACAGGAGATTTTTCTCACGAATTTAATGAATGTACACCGTTCCATTTGGTCCTGTAATAAAATTCCGAGTTCGAACAAAAACAAAAAAATAACGGCTGAATAAATGGTGTTATTCGTGCATGAGAAAGAAACAAAAGCTATAACTACTAGTTTCTAACAGTGACATTCATTCCTGAGATACACGATACGGTTTCAATTTTGTGTACGTACGGTAGATAAAAGGCCAGTCTACATGCGCGTCCCGTAGTAGTACATGAGTGCTACATACAAAATCAGTATAATTGCTTTTTTATGCTGATAAAATTGATAAAATTAATATACAAAAGTGAGAGAGACATTAGCAGATAAGATGGTATTAATGACTTTTAGCATTAGCAGCATCCTTCCTTGCTAGACATTTTTTTCAGTCATTTATATATGCCTTTTTAAATACGTCTACTCAAACATTTTTGGATTCTGAATGTTCACCTGAATTTCTCTATATTCCTCTAAATTCTCAGTACAGTATTTTAGACTGGCCTTTTCTCAGGTAGAATTACATCTTAATGTATTTTTATTATTTTTGAAATTACTTTTTCTTGCCAACAAGAAAACAGTAACTGAAAGCCTAACATTGACATAGGTTTTACAGTTGCACATATTATGGATATAATTATTCGAGATAAGTTTATGATAAGGGTATTGGGCATTTCTACGCGCAGGTTATAATGCAAAGGAATAGCAAATTTTTGTGTTGCTTCTTCCTGATTTCCTTGACACAACTGCCAGAATGTTTCAATATTCCACACAACACTTCAGAATTGGTTGGTCAGTCACCTACATATAATACTAACGGCCCTACAATACTTTGCCACTATTGCCACTGCTTGTTTCTAAATGAAACGTAGATATTAAGCATTTAAATGTTTATTAATTTTAGGGAGCCCCTTTAGAAAAAGCAACGAAGAATTCAAAAACCAAAGGAAAGAGACTACAAATGAAAGGATATTGAGTTATTTACAGAACATGTCATTAAAATATCCCGTTCTTCAGAATATTATCGATACACCTCGTGCAATAGATGAAGCTGATGTACTAGCCGTGCTAATAGGCTCACTTAAAATGAATTTAACTTCAAAATTCGATACTGTAAGCCACAGACTACAGATGTGTAATGAAAATTGAAAGACTTTGCGTGTAATGAAAATAATTATCTAAAAGATACACAAGCATTATGAAAATATTTTTCCATCTATGCTGTAAGCCTACAATTACAGCTAAAGATTATTTTTCGCTAAGTCCCGACCGTTGCAATTGTTACCACACATTTGATAACATGATTTTAATTTTTTATTGTAAAGGACATAGTTTGGGCTTCCGTTTTATGCATGAAACTCCATATTGACTGTCCAGGTATGAACAAATCTCAAGGAGAATGTATTACCAGCGCTAATGTTTCATAAAATAATCTAAAATTAATTATATCAACATGTCTTTAATCTAATGTATGTTGTGTTACCACATTTACAAAATAAAACGAAGAAGTTGAAGGAATTTTATGGTTGTATGTGTATGTGTGATTAGCTGAAGTCTCATGGTCGGAATGGAGTCTCTGGACAGATTGCAATGCTCGGTGTGGTGGGGGTTTGACTTTTCGTTCAAGATCTTGCTTAAATTACGTTTTTCCATTTATAAATTGCATTGGTCCATCGGTGGAGACACTTCTTTGCAATACTCACACCTGTCCACCTTCGGCTAAGGAATATTTCGGTTCGTAATTGCATAGGTCAGTTTTTTTACCTTGTAAAACAAAATAAAAATTGAAAATATCGTCGATATATAGGTTGGAGCAACTGGTCCCTTTGGAAAGGCTGCGATTCGTGTAGGCATCAGACCTTTTCTGGCTATCAAAGAAGGATGAGATGTTGTAAGCCCCTAAAGGAAGTTACATATAATGGATCTGAAATTCAACATGGAGAACAGACACACGTTGAAAATCAAGAATGTCAATCTGACAATGAGTCTGGTTATTCAATTGAAAGTATGAATATTTGTGATGGCCCTGCAACGGAAATGAAACATTGTTCCAAGGATTTGCTATCCACTTGTGACGGTAATATTCCATTCCGGATCTTTGCTCGATTTTCCAAAAAAATATTCGCAAATTCAATGACCCATCATCCCCAGATATAAGTATCTCTTGAATTTCAAGAATGCTGAGATTTTTGTTTTTATTTTATTTGTATGGATGTTGCTGAAGGAAAGGTAAGGGGTACATGATAAAAGTAAGCGTTATTATATTAGCATGTCAAGGCTCAGTAGAAAGAATAAGGAGTTAGAAAAATGTAGAATGAGATGAAAGGATAAGTTGTTGGCAGGTAATCCATATTGGTCATCCTGGAGTGAATGGTCCTGCTCAGTCATTTGTGGAATTGGAAGACGGACACGATGGAGAGCTTGTCTTCCTGGAAATATTACCACATCTTCACAATGGAGAGGCTGTCATGGTCAATACTTCCAGCATGCCACTTGCTTTCCTCGCCCTTGCCAAGGTACACTACTAAAATTGCATCTAATAAAAATCCTCTCGCATAACTTTTGTCTAATGACTCGTTTATCAAAATAACATCTGTAGTTTCCTGTAGAGCACTGGAACAAGTTTCTGTAGGGCACTATGCATGCTAGTTAACCCGTTTTTCACATGCTACGTCTGTTAGGAAGGGTGAATTGTGAAAGAATAAAAGTAGTTTGAAAATAATTAGACTAAAGTTTATTTCAGACACAGTGCTCCAAATATTTATCAAAGAACGTACAGCAGAAATGATCGTCCACGCCAAGAAGACATTAAAATAACGAATGAGAGCGTTCTGCATGAACAGTCTTGTGGTAACAAAGAGTGTAATCATATGGGCGGGACAGTGACAAATCTCTTCGTTCACTTTCACATCATCTATTTAGTTGAGAGAACTTGTTTGTGCCAAAGAGTTATTACTTCTATTACATGTAATTGCACATCTGCTCTCGTCATAAAATATCCGTGGACCACTTCTCTTGATTTCTGAAAGATACATAGACTTACAATTATTTGGTAGTATAACCTTTCTCTGAAAATCCTAAACACCCCAAAAAATTTCACTGCAGTTGAATTTAAAACAATCGTGTAGTTGAGAAAGTGCAGAAAATTAATATGCTAACAATGCCTGACAAAATACAATAGCTATATCAGCGATGTGTCATACAGAAAATGATTTATTCTTAGTGGCAGTCTCAAAATTTATGCCACTTAAAAGAGTTTAACATTTGCTTTACTACTAAAAATAGGAAAGATGTCTCATTCTCCGGTTCTAACATTTAATGGACTAAATAGCTGGATGAAGTACAATTCATCGAGAAATCCTACCAAAATGTTTCGGTTTTTCTCCAGGATTCTACCCTACCGTTTAGATGGAACTCTTTTGTTTAGAAGTTTTCCCTCTGATGAGAAGGTCTAATAACTTTTAATGTGGAATGATTATGATTGCATGCATCATTGCCAGATGTATAACTGGTCGGCTAACGTACTTATAGACTTTCTATTTCTATACTAGTGTTTCACAAACAACTCAAATTGCGCAAAATTTATGCATATTTCATTGATTGATGGATACATACGAGTGGAAGCAAAACATGAATCCTGTTCTGTGGAACTAAGGTCTTTGTATCGTGCACAGGTTACTGAAAAACCACAATAAATTACCAGTAGCACATCACAATGTTTATTTAACAGCTTTTAAGTTTAATTTGCATTTGCATGAACGCTTTTTTATTGTGCTTCTTATGTGTTTTACAGTTAGATAAATGGACGGAGATCAGTGTTTCAATAGAAGATCGCCTTGTAACACTAAGATGTAACAACCACCCAATTTCATCAGCCTATTTTGTCTGTGACACTGATGCTCTGTTTAGCAGTCTTAATTGGAATTGGAATCTAGACACATATATAGGTTTGTTTTTATTCACCCATGAAGATTGTAATAACAAAATAATTTTGAGAGGAAGCAGTAGCAGAGAACATTTTTCAGTAATTAACTTTTCTCCAACTTTCTCTTTTCTCTGTTATATAGGTACGGGTTAGAAAATTATTAATTATTGTAGTTTTACATATGAGATGTTTTGAAAGAATTTGCGTGGGTTAGTGTCAATTCAGCGTTAATTATACACACACCTAAGCAAACGCATTGTGCGATAGTATCTCCGAATGTTTGGTTTTAGGAAGTCATAATGGAATTGACGGATTCTATTTCGGTGCTTTATCCAAAATGGCCATTAATTTCAATCTCCTGCCTCTATATGGAAATGACGTGAATTCATCGGATTCAATATTAGTTTTTGCAGAATCTCACAACATTAATTCAAGGTAAAATAAGGTGCTATGAAAATAACAACTTCATGGTATATATACTCCGGAGGCAATCGGGAGGCCTCTAAGACGTCACCAAATTCTCCCAATCCTACGTCCCTTGATCCAGTTTTGTACCCATCGCTTTCAGTAGTCTACACATGTAAAATGAACTCAAAATTAAATTTAGTTGACAAGTATTTCCTTATTTGTTTGTGAGCGCAGCATTCTTATGCAAGAGTCAGATGATAGTGTCATCAGAATCGGAAGACAAGAGAATATTCCACTGAATATTACGAATGAGAGTAAACTGGACATGTCGTTTGCTTTCCGAATCCGGGAGACATCTGGCCTTTTGCTATCGCTAATCGTGCAAAATCATGAAAATACTTCAATTTTAGTGAGAGTGTTTATTGAAAATAACCATCACTTGCAACTGCAATGCTTTGTTGAAGATTTTTCGAAGTTTAATTCAAACACACAAGATTGCTTCCAGCAAAAAATTTTCCTATCTTACGTCGACTCAAATGTTTGGCAACTTTTTGAAATTAGCAAAGACGATAGGGAAATCGCACTTTCCATCGACAATCATCGCCAAATAGTACAACTGAACAAGAATTTCCAGATAAAATGTAAAACATGAAACAATACATTTTATCTATGCACAAATTATAACAACTTTTATATTTTTGTGGCTTTACATGAAACTTTCACCGCCCGAAATCCCACATTAACAGCTTGAAAAGAAAGATATAAAATTATTTGTTTATAATAATACAAGATAGAGATTATGCGGGATGGTGAAAGCTTCACATGTAATTTGTGTAGAGAAAGTGAAAATGCATTTATTCTGATTAGCCTCGTGTTATCATTTCTTTGTTTTTGCTTGCAAGATATGCAAATAGGGGGTAGCGACGATTTACCGGGAATTTTCAAGGCGACCATCTTCATCCCATTGTTGACAGGTGTCGAAATGGATGTTACAAATGTCATGCTAGGAGAAGAAATTATTAATCCTGATACTTTTTCCTTATTTAACACCGGATATGTTCCACTGGGAATAAGCTCTATTGCTGGTAAGTGGCAACATAGAAGTTTCCTTGCGTAATGTAATTGTTTGCATTGACAGGAAAATAAAAATAAACAAGCAATACTTTACATTGCAGATGTGTATCGGGAATATAGTTTCAAAATTGGAGAGCAATTGATTTTATCTTGCGAAACGCCATCACCTAATGTTGATATCCACGTTTTCCCCAATGAAACTGAACAGTCCAGTAAAGATCTTCCTAGTAATTCCTATCTAGCACCTTTCCGTAACAGTTTTAAAATGATTTGGTTTAAATCTGATAAAGTAATCGACAGAGAAAACGGTTACAATTACAATGCACCTGCAGAGAGTAGTAAAAATCCTGTATTAAATCTGACTATCAATTCCTCGACACAAAATGGCTTCTACACTTGTTTGGTGATGAAAAATCACCATATTCTTTTACAGCGCGCCTATGCAATCAGCATAATTGCTACAAAAGAAGACAACAGAACTCTCAATCTCAGCGATACTTACATTACCAAACGTATGTAATTTAGAAAATTAAACTCTTCATATAAATCTTATCTCGAATGAATAAAATTTCTATTTCTTCTTGCAGTGGACTCCCGAAAAAAATATCAAGAGAGCTCGTCCTATTTTGATGTCACATCTGCGGCTGCAGTGGTATATATATGTATCCTATGCATTATTTTTATTCTGTACTGGCTCAAAAAGTTAAATTCTCTCGGCGATGCAAGAAAGAATCAGATAATCGACCAGAATCCCAAATGAAAGATAATGTGAGATCCAAAGAAATTAATGATGTATTGTAACTGAACGCAAATAAAAATGCAAGTACACAAAAAAACTCAAATTGAACGTTCTCTGCCTGTGAAGTTTAACTACCAATAAGTAGAAATGCTGTACGGATTCTTTGATAATAATTGATAACCTTTGGGAGAAATGCTGACGTACATATAAGTTTTGTAAATTAATATAAATAGAATACTAAATTATGCACACTTAAGGTGCTGTAGCGTAGGTATAAGTAAAAAATGCATAAAATGTAAAATAAACTTGAACGATACGGACACAAATAGGTCATTATTATTTATTTCGGTTTAAAGGTTTTCTAAATTTTTAAATAATACTCTCCCCCTCACGACGCTATTAATGCTTAATCAAAATCATATAATTTGAAAACAAATGTTGGGACACTTGGAATACAACCCTTTACTACGTAAATGTGTAGTCTGAATATTTTTATTTTATCAGTCAAGTCGTCAAGTATACTTCTTGTTTCAATCCATGAGTGTTAAAATATTAGTGTGGATCTGTTTTAGTACTACGTTATTTTAATTTTTCTAATTTTCTACGGGATTATACACACTAATAATAAGTCTAGATTTTTCATTTTTCTTCCTTTTTCAATTTTGCTCTTGTCTAACCACCTACTCCCAAAACCAAACATAACCTCACAACTCAATTACATTCTCAAAAGAATTAGATCATTTCATATTAATTAAACTTTTGTCATTCAATAGTACATTAATTTCCGAGAAATGACTGATATACTTACGTAATATTTATACACAATACAGAAAACGATTGGTATTTTTTTTATCAAGAACAGTTAATTAACCCTTTTGATTAACTTTTGAACTATGTGAAAAGGGTGAATGCAAGCTAACAAAAGATCAAATTACTATGCGTTTTTCTAATTTTCCCATGTTTGTCGAATTTTAGTCAAAATAAAGGATTTGCATTGTCAACAAGTAAATTACGATGTAATATTGTACTTAAATTATATGAACGGAAACCAGCATTAAAATTAACGAGAATTTCTTTCAAAAGTTACTTATAAATAACTATTTGAGCTATTTTAATTGACAAACACAAAGAACATATACGTCAAAAAATAACAATTGGCAAAGTCATTTAAAAATTTAAAGCACATTGATTACTAGAAAATCAATACATAGTTTTAATTTGGATTTCATAATTTAATTTATATGAAAAATTCCAGAAGAAGACGTAAGTCCAGCTTATATCATTTCGACAGTTTGTTTTTAAAACTTTGCCATATAGAATTTCCTTCTAAAGACTTAAATTCCAATTATATTTCACAATTTTGACAATTAATTTTCCGGTGGAGCAGAGAAGCTCGTACATTATATTTATTTTATATGTATTATTAAAATCCTATCATTACTCTTAGAATAAATAAAATACATTACGATTCATAGCTTTTGGTTCTAATTACACTAAAAAATAGTAGACTACACAATTGTAGTAGTATTTGAACCATTTTAATACAACACGATGAACAGTACACGAAACTTGATAATGTAAATAATAAGTAGTCCTATAGATAACAGAACGAAAGTATACCTTCTTACTGCAATAGAATCAAAATAAAAGCTATTCAGTTAACAGTATACAGAAATACTATCTACAAGTATAATATTCACAATTCCCTAATAATTACTCACCTCTTTTTAACGATTAAGTAACAAATCACAATTTACGACCTTCGATCAAGGGCCTTCGACAAAACCGTCGCAGCAGTGAATTACGTTGAGGTGGAGTCTGAAAAATGAATCCCCAGCTTACTGCATCTTTTCTCGCAGAACGACTTTAACTTTTGCCCACATCTGCAAATAGAACCCCATTTTTTACTTTAATAAAATGCACATTCAAAATTATCCTTTTAAAGTTTTCCGCATGTAGTAATCAAGAAAACACTTACATGAAAATCTTATCGTTTGGATCATTGTACTCCATACAGTTGGTAAAAACGAGAAGAAGGTCTGATATTAATTCTTGATTACAGGTATACACCATGGAATTTAATTTATATTTAATTGTTCCTAGATCCATAGGGTTTTTAATCATGTCATGATAATCGGGAGCCTGTAAAAAATAATATAAATGAATTAATATATAAATTCACGAGCATTTTACGGACAAAGGCACTTTAATTTCGTTTTCTCTCTCTCCAAAATGTCAGAATGCACTTACTTCAGACCTCTTCACCGGCTTTAAAAATGGCCAGGCGTCACTTTGTTTCATGACATCCTGGAGGAGCTTATCGAGAAGGACGTTGTCCAAGTCCATATTTCCCACGCGATTATTTGTGTTCATTCTTTGTAGCCGAGTTCGTTTTGGACAATCCATCCCTGCGGATCCACTGTCGGAAGAATCAAAGGATCGTTTCCTTCCATTTGTAGAGTCATTGGAATTTTCGCTGCTTTCATTTTCTTTCGAATCACTTCTAAGTCTTTTCGCAGCTTGGGCAATTTTTTCCGCAGCTTTGGAAGCACTTCTCCTTTTGCTCCCTCTGCCTAAAGTCTCCTCCTCATCTTCACTCTCGCCATCCTCGTCATAATACTCTCGATTCCTGGACGACCTCGTGTTCCCACTACCACCACCGCTCGACCGGCCTCCACTGTTAACCGGGCTTCTTTTCTGTGAACCGAATTTCATTTTGACAACTGTGACGGATTTCTCTTCCTCGCTCTCAGCATCGCTCTCCTCCTCACTTCCTTTTTCTTCATCCTCATCTTCTGCATTTATTAAAAGAAGTATAATAATTATTCAAGTCTAGAGAGACATCACCAATGCTACGTACGAGAATAATATAAATATGTCTTAATGTACCATTCTCCTCTTCGTTATCATCATCGCTAATATTTGCACTATCATCTTGGGTATAACTCATATTAATAAGGTCATCATCGTATTCTACTGTGTCATCTTCATCTTCTTCCTCAGTTTCACTCGAAGAAATCACTCGCTTACGTTTGCTCCCTTTGGATTTCTCTGAGGATTTTTTAGAGCCTCCTTTGCCTTTTTGAGATTTCTTTAACTTCCGCTTTTTCACTTTCTTTGGATCAGCTGCATCAACGCACTCGGGACAAAACCAAGTGCCTCGAGGGACTCGAGTCTTAGGTGGATCTAAGCAATCCAAGTGATACATCAAGGGACAGTTGTCACAACAAACCACTTCGCCTTCCATGATATTGCACACGTTGCAGAAAACCTCTTCTTCCACGTCTGCCTCACTTCGCTTTCTCCTACCGATGTTCTCTTCGGCCTCAGAGTCCCCATCATCTTCCTCTTCCCCACTCTCATCTGACAAATCCAATTCTTCCGCTATGGCTTCCTCGTTTAAGTAATGCTTTCGGTTTCGCGGCTGTAACTTTGGAGGCAGCTCTTCCGGCTTACAATCAGCGCAAAACCAATCTTCTTTCGGGATAACCTTTGAAATTATTCACAACAGAATTCATCAGTCATATAAGATTAAGTAGATATATATTTTTGTAGCTTTCTATGTTCTACAACTGTAACCACATATCGTATCTACATCCTATACCATAAATTAATTAATGATTATTACAAAGCTCAGAGGTAGTGACGAATGGTAAAATTTCATTTCTGTCAAAAATTCCTTTCAGTACAATCATTGCTTTAAAAATCAATCAAAATTTTCTAACATTACAATTAGCAAAATTCGAAGAAAAAATAAATATTCACCTGTAGTGGGGGCTTCAGACAATATGCATGATGACCTTTGTTGCAACCATCACATAAGAGCATTTTCTCAGGATCGCCTTTTCGTCGGCATAGCCGACAACGGGCATTTAATACTGACCTTGACCATTGGATACTACTTTCTGTAAACAAAATGAATTTTTATTAGAAACGAAACACATTTGAGACTCGAAATAAAATTAAGTAGATCAAATACCAGCTTACCTAATGTAAATAAATGCATAAACAATTGGGCGAAACTTGTGGATGCCATCAGAGACAGTTCCCACCGTTCAATAGGAGTGCCTTGCAGCCAATTACCCTTAATTACAATTTCTGTGTCTGCCGACTTTCCACCCGACTTTTTCTTTTTGTCTTCTTCCTTTTCAACTGGACAAAGCAAAAGGGAAATTATTAGAGCCAGCTTTATTTCACTTAAAAGCATGAGGCAATAATTAAAAAATAAGCATATCGAATGAACTTACTCCCCAGAGGACGTTTAAAGAATTTTGGCTCAACACTTTGCCTCAACTGTAAAATAGCACAAGCTAAATCTTTGATTACAGGCTGAATAAATCCATCTTCCCTAGAATGACGGTCAGACGAATTGGAACTGGCAGAAGACATCGCGTCGTCGTTTCTGGATTTACTCAACGATTCCCTTTTGCTAGTTCCAGCTAATTACAAAGTCAAAAGTTAATAATACGAAATGTCTTAATCTTATTCATTTCAAGTGTAGGAAATGAGAATCCAAACTAATTTAAAAATTCTACAAAGACAATTACGTTCAGATGGTGTAGATCTTCCACTTATTCTTCCAGGGCCGGAATTTAGGGTATACGATCGATTCCCACCATAAACTATCGACTCTATTTGACCATTGAAACCTCCGCCTTCAAGAGCAACTCTCCATTCAGATCGATCATTAACCTACACAATTACATTTAATTTAGAGCGATAATTTGGGGAGTTGTAGATGTTGAAGTTGTGACTGCTACTAAAAAAATAAATGTATAAAAATTACCTTTATGGACCCTAGAGATCCTAGGAAAATTTTGTCTTCCATTTCTAAGATTAAATCACGTAAAGACAATTCCAGAATTTTATCCACCGAAGTTCCTGCAGGAAAACTTAGACGCGGATCTAAATGGTTCTTAGGCATTACTCCTGTAC
Organism: Tomocerus minor; assembly: GCA_009936455.2. Classification (NCBI taxonomy): domain Eukaryota; kingdom Metazoa; phylum Arthropoda; class Collembola; order Entomobryomorpha; family Tomoceridae; genus Tomocerus; species Tomocerus minor. The sequence continues at coordinate 62,618 of JAAAYG020004771.1, forward strand.
GCTGTGGTCTTCTGTCCGTCATTGACAACACGCTGTCTGCATATGTGATTTCTGTATTTAGCTTCATTACTGGACACTTTACAATTAATTTAGATAGTCCTTCTTTCTCTTCCAACAAATATTGTCTCAATTCCTTTTCTCGGATTCCTCGTGGTGATAGTCCTTCGATGAGGGCATCAAGTTGTTCTGTATTCCAGAAAAACGACCATTTCGCTCTTGGCAAGTAAGTACAATGTACTGGACAAGACTTAGCATCTCCAGTACAAATTCCAAACACAGTCGGACGGGAAACTGCAGCTTCTTTCTTGGCAAGCATAGCCTTCTTCTTGGAAACTTTCTTTGGGGTCGCCAATGTCGAATTTTCCTTATCGCTTCCTTCTTTATCCATTTGCTTGAGCTTCAAAATAAAATAAAATTTCATTACCAGGAACTTTACATTGTTAAATGCCGCTTATTGCTAAATATTACTTTAAAAAGTACAACTCAGATGAGGTAGTGACGAATACTTCAAAATATCATCATTAATCAAATATAGAAGCAATTTATGCATCATTGTTGCGTGAATTATAATTACAATAATTCTTAAACGGAGAAATTAGAAAATTGGAGTAGGTAGTCTCACCCAAGAAATAGTATGTAAATCAATCTAATATTGTTAAAAAATTAATCTTGTTAGAAAATTAATGCACTAATGTTAAAAAAATTAATCCTGTTAAAACATCAAACTACTACTGTTAAAAATTTATCTTACTATTGTTAAAAAATCATCTTACTATAAAAGCAGTCAACCTTGTTAAAAAGTTAATCTACTATAGCTAATTGAAAATCTACTATCGTTAAAAATACTCGCCATATTACACATCACTTTCTCCCAGAGAAAGAGATTTTTTACCACAGTATTAAATTTCTGCTAACACTTTTTAATGCTTAAATAAAATTTGAGAAACCTTAATCTTAATACGCGGGAAAAAACACGAAAAACATTATGGGGCTGTTTTAGTCCGAAAGAGATATTTCGTTTGTGAAAGTGACAGACCAAAATCCCTGTCATTTCAAGATGTCAGCTAAAAATGCATACCTTCTCATAATTTTCTTTGATGAAGTTCATGTCTTGTAAATTGACTTCAGGTAAGTAAGGTGTGGGAGTGGCCAAGCACGAGCCAACATGTTCGTCTTCGTATTCAACAAAGAGACCATGAACAGACGGGAAAATCCAGTATCTTCTGTAGGCTCGATCTCGTCCAATGGGATGCATCCCCAACTTTCTTTCGCTCTTATTAATCAACTCCGTCAATTCATCAATTTTAATTTGTTCCGCTTGTTTTCTCTTTGCTATATCCTTTTCTCTCTTCGCCAAAAGGACTTCTATCTCTTCATCAGTTAGATTTCCTTTAGGTTTCGCTTCACCTTTTGCAGTCTTTGCGTCAGATTTAGGTTTTCCATCCGTGGAAGGGGGATTTGCAGGTTCGACATTTTTCAAAGAATTTGTATCCGGTACTAGTCGGTCAGCCTTTAGTTTTTGTCTATAAAAAGTGAAACGAAAAAGTTATGTAAGTATATCTAATTTAGAAAAATTAGTTAATTGCCACATTCAGAGAGAATGTCCAATTTTTCCAAACTAAAACGTAGAACTATAATATTATTGTTTTTTGCTAATAATATTTTGGTCATTTCACTTACTTCCAAATATTATCTTCAGCGTCTAATTTCTTTTCTGCAGCTTGCAGAGTTCTGAGACTTGCTCTGGCTTGTTTGAAGACATCAAAATTTTCGTCCATGACATCTCTTACAGATGCATAGGTAGTTACTTGGTTGATCAGGCACATAATTATTTTTATTTTTTCAGTCATTGTCAAGTCAAAAATTGTCCCATGACTCAACGTTTTGAGAATTTGAGGCTCTTCCATTCGTAGCTGAAGTCCAGGGTCATCATTGGAAACGTAACATCCTCTGTTCTGCCACCTGATTCACAATGTTCCCAAGTTAAAAAATTACCGTATTGACCTAATTTCAAAGTTTGAAGATAATTAGTGTAGGATAAAATATAAAATACCTCCACTTTACATCCTTTTCGCTCGGCTTGGCACCCGATGCTAAAAGGTGAAGCCTAAGTATCTCTGTGAGACTAAAATGATCTAAAACTAATTTATTTAAACTCGTATTTTGGTACATAAGAGACCACGTCGCGGCGGCTGTTGCTTGTTGAATAGCCTCTCCAGCAGACACATCAGCTCCCATATCATCCACATCCAATTCTGCGAAGATAAAATCATGTTTACTTCTAGTTTTTAGCACATTAAATAGACGATTTCATTATTAATAGGATTAATATTAAGCTCAGAGGTAGTGACGAATGGTAAATTTTCATTTTTATCAAAAGTTCATTTTAGTACAATCATTGCAATGCTATTTGTCACTGAATTTTAATGAAAACTGAATGCTAAAGATGCTTACCCGCAGCGGCAGTTTTCTCTTGAGTGATTTCTGCGTTTTCATTCTCTTGTAAACGGAACACAGCCTTTAGCAGAAGTTGTAAAATATCATTTAATGGACCTAAACGAATTATTTCCACAATCAATTGTCAATGACCCTCATTACAACAAAAATACTAAACACTAACACCAGGCATGTATCTACAAAATAATTCACACTTAACATTACCTGCCACTTCATTTTTAGTTAGGGCTCTTTCTAATATATCGAAAGTAAGTCCGCTAGTAAAGGAGTCTCGTGTTTTTAAAATACTGGAATAGCAGTTGAAGTATTCAACAATCATAATGAAGTCTCCGAATAAGCTGTTAGGAATTCCGCAACATACTGGGTCGGGTGACGGTAAATCCTATTGTACAAAAAATCATCAAAAATCATATTTTCATGATATAATCTATGAATAAGGAGAAAATATTTTATAATTAACAAGTTAACTCAGAGGTAGTGACGAATTATGTGTAGTTTCATTTTATAATCAAATTTCCACATATTATTCTGCATCATAGTTTAGTAATGCTGCGCTGTCCTGAATATGAATTTAATAAATTGACAATCCCGTACCTTTAAATCTTCAACTTCTAAATCTTCTTTAGGCTTAAACCACAATTTTTTGAAATCTGCTACTATTTTACGTTGCTCCTTCAGCTGCTCCCGTTCTCTTGCCTTACGTTGCAATTCCAATTGTTTGATTTCCTGAGGCGTCAACTGTTTTTCCACTTTGGGTCTTTAAAACAAAAAATTCATATTATTAGAAAACTGAAAATCTATGACAAAATAGTATTTCAAATTATGTTTTACTTTTTGGGCTTCGGTTCCGATTTGGTCTTCTTGGCCGCTGAATTTGGAGTGTTTGGTGCGGATTTTTTGCCTCCCTTTTCTGGTTTACCATCCTTAGCCTTCACTTTCTTGTCCTTGCCTCCAGCTTTGTCTTTCTTTCCGTCTTTGCCAACAGATCTATCCCTTTTTCCGTCTTTTGTGACAGATTTATCTCTTTTGCCTTTGGAAATGTCCTTTGAACCCTTAGGGGTTTTCTTGGCTTCCGAAGATTTGCGATTCTTTTCCTTAGTGTCATCCTTTTTGCTGGTGGGAGTTTCCTTGGACTTTTTCTTGGTAGAGCCTGTTTCTTTTCCAGGAGATGAACCAGGTGTTGATATGATACTAGAATTAAGTCTACTTGATCCAGGGGTTACTTCAAACTTAGGAGGGGATCCAGTAAAGAAATCTTCAAATCTCCATTTGTTGAGTAAAAATGCGTTAACAATTTCGTTCTTTAAAAATAAGCAAACCTCAGTGTTAGACAAACATTTCTAGATTACCATTATTATATCAGCAACTTAAATAAACATCAAATTCTCCTTACCCGTATCCTCCACACCCTTTGTTCCTCATTGTAATAAGTAGACAATTTTATAAGGTATCGACATTTATCTCGAGTCAGCAGTGTTTTCTCTCGCTTCACATCAATTGCTTCCAAAATATGTATCTCTTTACTGTGAGGGTCGTCCGGTTCAGTTTCCATTACCTCATACCTAAACAAATCTGGAGGTGGTCCCCAACTGTCATCTCTACAAAATAAAAACCAAAATTATTTAAATATTAAATTCTTAATACAGTATGCAATAAACTGTTATATTAAATTAATCTTTTTAATATTACGCACATCAAATAATCATTTTTCTCCAATTCCCCCTTTGCAGCCTGCTCTTCCCGATACACGGCAATGTCATGTGCATTTGGAGTAATGACTTTTAACACCTTCGATCGGCACCTAAACATCATAAACAAAATTTTAAACTCAACTATGCATGTAATTCGATTCTCGAGTCTAAGAAATTTTTAAACAACCAAGTAATTCTCTAATTTTCACTACAAATAAAAGGTGTTTTAGCATACTTTAGAAAATTCCAACATACTACTTACCACATATTGCCTATAACTGCTAAAACTTCTTCATTTTTAAAGTAGCGTTCTCGAGCATAGGCAAATACATCCTCGCAAACGTCCAATATTTTCGCCCGATTAGTCATATTTGTCAAGAAAAATAAAATCTTCTTTAACTGAAAACCAATTAAAAAATCATAATCACTAACCGGATCATGTTTGTCTGTTTATGTATGACATTTAAAGGATGAATCCTAAAATTTGGCAATGCATGTGATTAGGTATGCTAGTGAGGTTCCTTCCTTCCCTAGCGCTCTAAAGTAAACGTCCAACCAAAATCAGATTTTCTCTACGCTCATTCCCAATTACCTACGACTAACAAATGAAAGAGTGGCAGAAATGTGGCAATGGATTCATTTCATACATACTCTGTCTACTCCTTCGTTTTACTCACAGCCAAACACATCCCGATCTTATAGCATGGCTTCGTTCTACGTTGAGTCGCCCTACTTTTCCTTTCCTTCGACAAACACATTACAAACTGTTGGTTATAACAACGCAGCTGTTCTCTCCGACCGTACAGCGAACAGCACAGAAATAAGATGGACATGTCACGCAGGTCTTTAGCAACAGGACTTCATTTCATTGCTACGCCTTTACCTACAATCTCTTCTTCTCTCTTACCATAAAATAACTGATTCATTTGACAATTACCTCTCTTGGAAAGCCCTTTAAGAGCTTCTTCGCCGATTTTTCGCTGTCAAGAGCCTCTTGGAATGTAAGATTTAATTTCCCTGTTAATGAACATGACCAAACCAGAGAATTGCACAGGATCATCCGCTCGAAATATTCACTATTCAAAGAAACATAAAAATTACAAACATGTACTGCCTCCATAATTTTTTTAATGAAAATTGAAAAATAATTAATGCATACTCGAAATCACGAAATATTTCATTGGTGAGCTTCAAGTAAAATATTTCTTCCTCCGCCTTCAGATCAGAAGGAGGAGGGCGACGGGAAAAAGGCTGACGTTTTAACATTGGCATCTTGACCAGTCACAGTTGGTCCACCGTCAAATAGATCAGTTATCTTACAACAAAATAAAACAGGTGTACATCAGGGTTCTTGGCTTTACGGTAACATGGTCATTCCTCTCAATCAAGCAATCGTCTTCTCAAGGGAAATAATCTGAAAAAGACAACCAAATGATTATCCAAAAACACTATCAAATCTATATCAAAACACAAGTTAATTCATTACCGGGCGCCCAAAATAATTTATTAAAACTTAAGTATATTGCTTTATGTAAATCACAAGTCAAGACAGAATTTGCTTTCACTATTTTCAAAATAGGATTGATGGTTGCCCTTTTACACTACACTTTCTTTTCAGAAATTGAAATGCGATTGAAGAGTGGCGGTGATTGCAATCGAGAAATGGTGACTGAGAGTAGCTTTTGAGTGCTCACAGAACATTTGAGATTATTACAGACTGAGGGTTGGAAAAAATATTTACAAGATGTTTACAACCAGAGACGGTCTGGCTATTTTGAGATTAGTGATTCAAGAATGTATACAAAGAATAGAAATTACAAACTACAGCGACAAAATCGAAACTACGAATGTTATTGTTAACTACAAGCATCATTGCACACTTACAATGGCTATAATATAAGATCAGGTCCAAACATTAAAGTAAGCAGTGGTACTACGGACAGAGCTGGACAGATCAATACAGTAATTACAAAATCCTGAATAGTTTTGAAATCCGTAAATTATGCTATATTAATAAAAACGAATAGCAGATTTAGTAGAATAAACGCAGTTAAGTAGTTACAACTTTAACGTAACTCTAGCTATTATTACCAAAAATCATTGTAAATGACCCCCAAGAGTAAATAAATAGAAAATTTCCGAAAAACTGCTTTATATTTACACAAAGCGAATGCTAAAATTGAGTCATTAATTATGTAATCAAAATCGCATATATAATTCATAATTGGCAATCTTATTGCAACCAAAATGTACAATACTGTTTTCAACAATAATTATCGAAATCGAGTGGAATCCACAGTTCAAAATTACTCTACTCCGTCAGTACTTCCTACTACTACTGACTGCCAGGTTAGCTTTGTGTTTAACAGTATTTGATCAGTAATGTCAAATTAAGTGCCATTCATTTGACATAAAGGGCATTTTCTCAAACGCGAAACTACTTTCTTAGCAAACAATGAAAGGTAGTTCGATTCCTTATGTGATGGTCAATTTTCATTACAATCAGCATAATCAAATTAACAATTAAAAATATTCCAACAATACTTATGACTTTAGTCACTGACCAGCACTGATTATGATGAAGTAACTTATTCGTACCCATCAATCTTAATTATTCATTAGAGATGCATATCAATGTTTTAATTACATCAAATAAATTTAGTTATATTTACATTAAAAAATTTAATTTTGTGTTGCGTGATTGGAGCGGAGGGAAGCGGGGAAACTCCACTATTTCCCTCACTACTTTGTCCTCCGTCCTCCATTCAATCTCCAATACATTCTAGATTCAACAGAAAAGACAAGCACAAGCAGCAGGCACCTAGCTATAGCCTTCCACCTTCTTGTCTTGCATATTTGATTAAATAGAAACTACCAACACAAGCTTTGGATTACCTAAGCTTTTTAATCAAAATTTTAGACCATTTCCTTCATTCATTCAGAAATCAAAAATTGGCTTACATACCTTCAGCAGGAAAAGAAGTTACTTCGGACTGGCAAGTTGTTGTTATGTCAAAGTCGAAATTTTGTCCGTGAGACGACAGAGAAGTTGACGGAATTTCGAAGAGTAAAAAGTGTTAGGCAGAAGATGCGAGCGAACGAAGAGAGAATGCAATTTGGTTTGTTGAGTAATAAGAGAAGAAGAGCGGCTACAGCCAAAAGCTCAACTGACTCTGTTGACGCAGCCTCAGACAAAAGCTCTGTTTTAAAGGCTCATCCAAGAGACCCGACACCCGACTGCAATACACCCGACACCCGACTCCAAGCCACCCGACACCCGACTCCAAGCCACCCGACACCCGACTCCAAGCCACCC
>JAAAYG020004772.1:0-28570 GCA_009936455.2 Tomocerus minor
TTCCTGAGGATGACATCAGAATAAGATTGTCGAAAGCTCGAAGTTTATAATAAATACTTAATTTATATAGCCTTTAATCAATATAGGTATTAGACACCACAGTACTGAGTAAGTAAGAGTTAAAGAATTATATTTATGATTAGGCCGTTTTTGATTCATTATAAACTGTTAATTATATTTACAATTAGGCCGTTTTTGATTCATTATAAACTGTTAATTATATTTACAATTAGGCCGTTTTTGATTCATTATAAACTGCTAATTATATTTTACAGCAACTATTGTTATAAGTCTAAGCTTCTATAACCTCTTTACTCTTTTCTCAATCAGTAGGGTGTAGATCGCGGGCTACCGGGATAATAGATTTTAGGCATTTCTGACTCCCAGATTTTCTTGTTTTCGTGTGCCGGGAGAGCCCTACCGGTCTTTCCTATGGCATAAGCATACTATAAGCGTATCATGCAAGCATGAGCGTTCTAGGCTATAAGCGTAAGTGCATAACTAAAAGTCTATAACTACAGCGCTTATGACTATAAACTCTATAGACTCGAGACGAGTGGCAGTGAGGTGTCTCTCCAAAGTACAACCGATGAATAAGCTGTCTGGCTATACGTTGCTACGTTAACCCAACTCCCTCTACGGAAGATCTCCATCTGGCTGCATTGCTACGTATGCAAATGCCCGTTAAAAAACGTTAGTCGCCATGGTAATAAACCGCAGCAAAGGGACTGCACAGCTAGTCTTTATGTAGCTTATGCTGTGCCTTAAATTGCCGTTAAATGATGTCATTGTAGGTTAACGTAGCAACGTATAGCCAGACAGCTCATTCATCGGTTGTACTCTGGAGAGACACCTCAAGGCCACTCTCTCCTTAATGGTAGGGCGAGAGGGGCGGTGGGGTTATTATGATGATGTTCTACAGAGTCTATAGACTTTATAGTCATAGGCGTTGTAGTAATAGACTTTTAGTTTTGCACTTACGCTTATAGCCCAGAACACTCACGCTTGCATAAAACGCTTATATGCTTATAGTATGCTTATGCCATAGGAAAGACCGGGAGGGCTCTCCCGGCACACGAAGACAAGGGTATCTGGTTAATCGGTTGACCTTGTTCTCTGATAAATTAATTTTCATTCAATTCATAAACAAATGAAAAACAGAAAAATGAAAAACCAAAAACGAATCGCTAGGATTACACTTTTAATTGTATGTCTGTACTAAGCGTTGCACATTAAATATTGAAATAAAATGATGCATTGCATTATCGGCTGTGTGTGAAATGCGAATAATATTTTATTTTACGGAATTAACAATATCTACTACTTCAAAACTAGCTACGAGGTCTTTAGCTGAGTTAAATTTTGTCTTCTGCAAAATAGTGGATCAGAATGCCCACCTCAAACAGGTAAGATTGCCAGGCCACCTAATTAGAATATGCAAGAATAAATAGCTAGTAGACATTGATTGCTACTGGAATTTCCTGTATTTTCTTCGAGCATTTTTGTATCCATTGGTTAGAAAGCTCTAGTGGGTGCTGATCAATTGGACATTAAATTAATTTAATATCGTGCATTAAATCTGGTGAAGGCATTATTCTTGATCTTAGATTTGGTCATATTTTTATGTGCCCGATGTTTCTCTAGTCTTCCACTGTAATCTTTTATATAAAATCTTTTTAGAGCTAGTTTAAAAGCAATTTTTTAAAAGAAGAATTTCAAATTTTCATATCATCATGTCATCACACTAAACCCACTGCGCTGCCTGTTCTTAATGTGTCTTTTAGGCGACCTGGTGGGTGTGCAGTGCCCTTTTGCTAGCATTGCATTTCCATTCATATTATTATGAACACGGACTTGTATTAAGATGAAAGAAGACTACTGCAGCTGAGAGTGTGACAGAGTGGATAAGTCGGCTTTGATAAAAAGGCTTGGACAAGTGGCGCTTAGTCCTCAGGGTGCCAGGAAGCGTAACTACAGAGGATTTGCCTAATGTATTCCATTTGTCGTCGATATGTTTTGAAATAGATACTATTTGCTCAATACACGTAATAAGTGCATGTCCATTTACATGAATTACGGCTTTGAAAGGATAGAACTTTCATATAGATTTGAATTCTGTCATTATTACTTAATTATTAATATACTATCACAGATTACTTGTGACGATGGGAAACAGAACTTTGAATAACGGCGACGAAATGATTTTCATATTCGTAATCAGCGTCATTGGAAACCTCTAAAATCTGCATATGGCAATTATCTAGAAGACTCTATATTTGCACGCGACTGCGCTGCACGTATATTGCGCCAATGATAAGTGATGGAGTGCAATCGTCTCAATATTTGAAATGAGCGTTATCGATAACCTCTGTAACAACGACATGGAAATTATCTACTCAACTAAAATTTCGCGCTCGCTGTTGACCGCTACAGCGCGCTTATTATAGGTAAGTTGTTGTCATATTCGAAATCAGCGTTATCGATTTGTAATACATTTTTGAAATTTAAATTTTTGTTTCAAATTTTTTGGTCAACTTTATTTACTGTTAATATGAACACACATTTTAGCTGAATTTCGACTTCGTCTCCTTCATATAGAGTTTATGCCATTTCAGCTGTAAAAAACCCATTTTGCCTCTTTCATTGCGGTCTATGGTCCCCACGTAATATCTAAGAGTAAGTCCTGACAATACATTTCCGTGTTTGTTATTTGCCGATCCTGAGTTATAAATAAAGTATCTATTTCCAAATATGTAACTGGAAATAATTAGTTTGTCTAAAGTTTCGTAATAAAAGCATGGTTTTAAATAAAAAAAGGATATTTTTGAATGGAATCATTACTACATCAGAATTTCCTGAGTAGTTCAAAATAGATACAAGGAGTACAGGTTTCTTGTAAGTACACAAAACAAAAGTATATATTTAATTTTTTTTATCAATTTGGAACTTTGCCCATGTAAATAACAATGTTAACGTTCAAATATATCCTTTGAAATCATCAAATTCGTTGAAAATATTCAAAGGATATGACCGTCACACGCATAAGAATATTTTTTATTTTTTTACTAAATCGTCCTTTGAAAAGTAGTCATAAATTAGTCATAAAGACGGTGGCTGAACTGTCATTAAAATAAAATAATGCTCACCGATTAATGTCATCAACCTAATTCGGACGTAATAAATCGACTACACGGAGGAATTCATTTACGTATAATTATAGAATCATGCGATGAAGTTATTCAATTCATTTCTTTATTCATTAACAATTGACTGGCCGCACTGAATCCACAAATAAAAGTAGATGTTCTGGTTCATGCTATCTAAAAAGCGAAGGAAACGTGAGGTTTTGCATCCTTTCTCCGAAAAATGTTGAATTTCTTACATGTTCACATTTAAAATCTATCTTTGCGATGATCGCACCCATCTGTTTCTGCATACATACAAATGTCTTAGGTATCTACCTAAATTAATAAAAACAAAAGACATATGCAGCATGGAATAAAGTAAATTAGGTCATGCAGGACGACGTGCGGTGTCTGTCCTTCAATTTGTCACTAACCAGCAGCTTAGATAACGAACGTATATGGCAATAGTTTTCCTAGAATACGGAAAACAGCGTCTATAAATGACCGCTAATGCGAAATTAGACTGTAATACCAAAAAATCCCTAAATATAATAATGCATTCATAATTAATAATGACACAAGGTTATCCCGCAATGAAAAGTGAATTAAAATGTATTAGGTTCCTAGTCTCCACAATATTTGTGGAACAGTATTATTTTTAATAGCAATATTTTTAGAAACATCCCTACAGACGTAGAAAATGAGACTCAGAAGATTCTACTGCATTTGATTTTGTCACGTTAATTGTACCTTACATTTTTAATATGATACAATATTTAAAACCATTGTCAGTTCTCAATATTTATTTGGAGACACGATATCAACTTCGCGAGAGACAGGTTATCAGGGGTATATGAATATATCAGTAGCGTTACAATGATTAGGTAATTCATTAAAATTAACAAACCATTTTATTTATGGACCTAAATATAATGATAATAATATAATGGGTACCTACGTATTAATAGTATATGCCTAAATTAATTTGAATTATTTTACTGTGTCTTTAAGGCAACTTCATTTCGAAGCAGTCAATAAATTATTACTAGAATTATTGCTAGGTGACAACTGCATAGATGCAGGGTAAGTCACAAAAGTGTAGACAAGTAGACATTTTACAACTAGAAGAATGGTTTACATTCTTCTAGTTGCGCAAGTAACAAAAAATCTTTCAGCTCTTTTTGTAATATATAAAAAAACTAATATTCTTTAAATCAAGTTTTGTGGAGTACTCTATCGGAGTTGCCAATTCAAATCAGCATCACATCACAGCTTCCTCGTAGACAATTATTTTTCTGTTTGCATGTTATTAAATTTCCTGTGTCTTTCATAATTTCTGGTGTACGGATGTTATGCTAGCAGTAATTGTGCTTCTTTATAATTTTACAGAAAAATTGTAATGAGTTGGATGTTATACTTAATCTGACTTAATAAAACAGACTAAATTATATGAAACTGAAATCAAATCGGTGGCTCATTCGTATGAAAATGTACGCAGGTACAGTAAATTATCTAACAGCATGCACACTTCTCAAAATCAAGTCGCGTTTTCATTGACGTCAATCGATGATAAAGGAGCCAATTAAACTGGAAGTTGACATATCAAATTATCAGGAAGTTATCATAGAAAGGCAAATGGCAAAGCGCTAATTGCGAGCAAACATAATGATGGAGCAAGTGAAGTGGAAGTGGAGACTTCCTGTTCCATTTGTAAGACACAGTCGCATCTTATCGATGATAAAAAGAAATGCAAATCGTCATTTATAACAGACGTAAGTACAACCGACGTATTAGATTTCAATAATAAATTTTGTCATTAATCTTGCCGTATATTAAACTGAAGTGAGACCTCCTTGAGTTGGCAAAACTTAGTTTTCAAAATCAAAACATTTCTGATAAGTAGTTCAAAAGTATATAAACAATGTTATATGATCTTAGTAAATAATTTTGTCAAGAAAGGAGGACTAAGTAATGAAAATGATAATTTATGCAAAGAGGAGGAGTCATTGGTTATATATTTCATCTGAGAATTCAAAAAAATTTCAAGTAAAACTGACTACGAAAGAGTTATGCAGTTCACTGTTATCAATTTTAGTGTTCGTCGTTTTCATATTATTTTAGATTCAGAAATAATTCAGATGCGACCTCACAACACAGTGGGATAAATTTTTGCTAGATTCTAGTTTGGTGAGGACGGGACCTTTTGCCTATTCATAGTACACATTAGATATATGAAATTCATAGATTACGTACATTATAGCTAGTAACAACCATAAGTGCGTTGCTGCTTGCGTGTAATTATTATGCATACATTGATAAGCATGTACACATGGAAAAACAGCAATTCTACATTAGCTCAGTTCATTAGAAATTTCTTTGTCTCTGGCAAGTACCTACGCACATTTTCTGAGTAGTCTTCACAAGAGATACATGTAAGTAATATGATTGAGTATAGTAACCACAAGTGAAAATGCCCATTTAATTGGCTATAACTCGCTCCCATGTACACATCTTTGCACACAGACAATACTATTTTTATTCAGAAGTTCAGAAGTATTCATGGGATTAGATGCGACCTTTCTATGACCTCTGAAAATTGCTGAGTTATGTAAGATGAGGGCTTTCCGAATGAATGACTTGCTCAGATTTATCATAGCTCTTTTGCATGGACCAGGTACACGTTTTTTATGATGAACGCGCCAAGCTATTGGCATTGTCTCCAGTCTGCTCTGCTTCAAAGTCTCCTGCTCCATCCGCAATCCAGAACCTCAGACAAGGCAAGAGAACTTGAGGAGCTCAGCGAGTAATATAGGATGTCAGCTTGAAATAAACCATCCGACGCAAGAAATTCTTCTGGACTTTCTCAATTAGCCTTTATTAAGCTTATTAAATCATCCTGTGTACGTACAGCATGTTACATGCTACAGCTACTTCTCATTTTTTGTGACATTAGAAGTTTCTAAGCATAGGTATTTAGCTTTCAGCTAACGTCGCACTTATGCAAGTAAATTGAAAAATCATCTAGAAAATATTGAACTTTATCGATTTTAAAAAATATTTGCATCTAAACGAAAACAATGTAGGCAACCAACTTGCTAACCTTTGTTTTTTTAGTAATTGATGTAATTTTCTCTGGAGGAATTACTGAATTTCAAGGTTATATGGTTGTAGATATATCGTTATGATTGCTCATCATTTGTAGACATCCTAATTTACTTCGGTTCGAAATAATAATAATACTATTCGGGCTTTGAGCTAAGTAATAATAAAATGGAAAGATTATCATCAAACTCAAGAAGTTGAGACTTTGACCCGGAATAGACTACCGTTTTATGTTCATTGATGTTGTTATAATATAGTTAAGCATCAAGATGTACTCAAGTTCAAGTCTCATCATCAGAATGCACTAGAGATATTATTACAATATTTATGGCAAATTAAAGTGTAACATGGCAGCACTTGAAATTCAAGTGATACCCCAGAGTTTTCCATCACAATGGCGACGGTCTGGGATTACAGATGTCGGATACTATTTTTAGCAACATATAACGTATCCTAACAGTAAAGCCATGCCATTATTTTTGTTTCAAATAATGAGATTGACAGGACTGTCGAATTTAGTCCGAAAGGCAGTTTTCTTTTGCAATTGAGCGTCAGTGGAGGATTGCTGCAGTTTATAATAAACGCCAGAAGGCCGTAAATTCCCCTGACCCTTAAATTAATAAAATTAAAACCATGTCATAATTTTTGTGGAGGAAAAAAAAACCCATTTGGACCATTAAACAATTTTGCATGGAATTTTAAAGGAACTTTTCAATTGAGGAGCTAAATTGCAGTAGTGAATGAGTAATTATTTCTGCTGGCCTTCGGCTGTCTTCTTCGGAGAGATTGAAACGCAGAATAAATTATAAAGAGTTTTGACGATCTAAAGTCTGGTTTCTTTCACAGCCAAATAACTATCTGTAATTTTGTCGTCCATCTGATTCTGTCTTCCTTATTCTTCGATGTGACAGAGTAGCAAGTAGGAGGATGGATTTCCACGTAGCCGGACGGAATAGGACGCACGAGAGCAAGAGATCACTCCATCAGGCACCAAAGCATTTAAACGGTGCACAAAGGACAGACATAGTTATTAATGATCTTATTGTCTGTTCGAGGTCCTAACTGACTTGATTTTACTTGAGGTTTAAAGAAGATACTGTCACGAGATGAGTGTTTGAAGATTAACGTGGACAGATACATCTACATATGCAATAAAAGCCTAGCTAATGATAATAAACAAAGTCTGAGTCTGAAGCACACTCTTGTACATGAAAGAGCCTAACCAGGATCATCATCATCATATCTGTAGTAAAGTTTGATTTCATGTCGACGTCTTCCTTTAGTAAAAAGAAAGAGAGATCGCGGCACACAGGCATGGCCGTAGTAAATAAGAAAAGACATAAAGAATATGTGTGTTCATATATGTTGACAATTACTTGATCCCAGTTGCTATAAAGGGATTTGGTTTGCCTATTTAACTTGGATCAAGTCAAGTAGAAGGAGGACGACGTTGGAAAAATTATAGAGAACTTTAATACGTGATGATTAATAGTTGTGTGTGTTATTTATGTAGTGCTGTAGGTGCAGGGAGGATGCTGAGACATGTACGAGGCAGTACTAAAGTCCACTTCCATTTCTTTACTTTTCCACGTAGAGAGCGAGCGAGTAACATTATATTAATATCTCTTTTGTACAGCAGCATTATTTATAATTCTCTCTCTCTCTCTCTCTCTCTATTTACTTGTATTAACAAAGTCGAGTCTGCCTTATTGACCTATGCAGTTCATGTACTACGATGTAATAGTCAGAGTAGCCGAAATACAATGCATTGATGTATCTCTCTGTGAAGGGGGAATGAAATGGCTATTGTGATCTACGTGTGTCACTATTTATGTATAACTATTATACAATGCCATAACTCTAGGTAGTTAAAGATATCTATAAAAATTAAGTCTTAGTCTCTTCTGATGGTCAGTTATCAATATTTATTGCATGAGAGAATCACTCCGTCTTTGTTCTTTACTCTCTTACTTCATTCTGTGCCAAGATACATTTAAATTCCCTTTTTCATCCTCTTAATATTACATACAAATCTCGCTCAACACAATTCTGCTCTGTCCATCTGAGTCTACGCTCTCCCTCTAATGATAAAAACCTACGTGATCCTTACGGAAAAATTAGATTCGTTTATATCGATACTTAAAACAGTATAAAGACAATTGCAGCGCCGAAAATATTTTTTATAAAAAGCGCAGCACAGAAATTCTTTCTTTGGAACTACCAAAATGAACGTGATATTAGCAGTGACGGCATTGTCATTTGGTGTGTTGGTTTGTGGACAGCAACCGAGTTATAATCCTGACGTACTGTCCTCTCGTCAATTTTACAATCAAGATAACCGCAACAATCGCGTCGAATCTGCTAAAAGTATCGTCAGCTCTCGTTATAATAGCCCTACAGTGAAATCAGAATCCAGTAGGAGCAACGGGGCTGTGATTTTTGTGGATTCGGATCATAAAAGCACAGCTCCGACCACACACGACGGAAACTCTTCAAGAGTCCTCAAACCTCAGAAAAAGGTAATTAAATCAATAAATAACAACGCTGTATATGACATTGGATTGGAGCCCAGCCTTAAAAATCTAATATTTAAATATTAGATAAACGATAAGTAACTTGGTGAGTTTTAATCCTGGTGATTACCGTGGGTGATGTTACTAGCTAAACTACAGATAAATAGATGCAGCCATGTGAAATCATAAACGAATGTTCATTTACCCCAATAATCACCATCTCATCACTAATCAAATATTTTCTTTTATGTGCCTCTGTGTCTACACTTTCTCATTCTCCCCATTGGCTCTCCTTACAAATGTTGATGGACAATTCCCTTATTTTTATAAACGCTTAATGTCCGGTTAGGTACATTGAATTCAATTCCAAGAAAATATTGATCGAAACGTTTTAATAAAATTTTAACGTGTTTCCAGTTTATTGGAAACACGTCGAAAAATATATTATTTATTCGGTTGTTATTGTTGGTGTAGCTATATAAAAATACAGCAAGAGGACATAGAAATATGGAAGTTGTTTTAACATTTCTATAACCCATCTTCCATGCCTGTAAATACAATAGACACGTTGATTGACCACCGTGGAGAAATCTTATGGAAGTTAATTATTTAAAATAAAATGAAAGAACTGCATAAGGTTTCATGAAACCAAATTCAGGTATTTAAAACCTTGTTTCAGCACCGAATAGCAGTAAAGACGTAAATTACATGTTAGTTTTGTAAAATGAGTGCTAATAAAGCCGGAGCTAAGCCACACGGCACTGTTTATTGTTTCAAAAATTAACCTACCAGGAATTTTCTAACGTGGGTCAAATATTTATTATATGTAAAAGCATGGAAAAGGTCTAAATAAATGTTAATGCCTCTTTCATGTTTCTATTCCTACTTTTTACTTTTTTTATTAGCACTTTATTTGCCAGCCACATGTATTATATTACATTCTAGTTTACTATTTTATTACAATGTTTTCAGATTCCTTTAAGTTTCATGAAGACGTTGTCAAATGCCTCCTCCTTAGACTTCATCTTCCAAAAGTACGTAAAGAATGTGGGGTTTAAGTGGGAGCTTGGAAAGAAAATTTTGGTGAAAAAAGGAGAAACGACTCCGATTTTAGGGCCCAACAAAGGTTAGACAGGACGGACATTTTTACTTACCTACGGGTGCTATTAATATACCTCCCTCATTCTCTAATAAAAGGTTTTATGTAATTATTATCTATCAGCAATTCCAAGGAATGATATTACTGTAATACATTACGTGTTTGTTATACCCACAGAAAATATAGTCATATCAGACCCTGAGCATGAGACCAGTTCAACCGATGGCGGCATTATGCGAGTTGCTGTTTGTAAGAAACGCTTTTATCTTGAATATCCTAATTTTAGCAAAGAAAAATATTCATGAGCATACTTAGGGACATTTTGATGGATACTGGCCTCTGATTAGATTGTGGGATTGCCGTATTCTTTTCCTAATAGATTAATAGATAACACTTATTATGAACACCTTTTTCCTTATTTTATTCATGGGGACAGGAAAGGACTCCAAAGAGGGAATCCTTCCTAAAAGTATTTACTCCTAAGGAGGGAATGACTCCAAAGACAGACTATACCCCTACGGCGGAACTTACTCCAAAAGCGGGAAGCACTCATGATTCCCTCTATGGAGTCGTTCCATGTATATAATCCGTTGACTAGATAACCCTAGAATGTAGATCATGGTCTGTCAACACTTAACCTTTATTTTTATTACTTGGAATGAAAATACTACCTATATGAATCTGCTATTTGATATGAAATATTAATATATATGTCACCGTCACGACCTGTTACGGTGAGGTCCGTTACCAAGTTGGCCTCCTAGGGGATTACCTGCTTGTCTAGCCCCTGACCTGCTCAATGGCTAATCGTACAAAGGGCTATTATATCATTACACATTTTCACTTTATTTGTTATTTTAAGAATTATTAATTTACACGATTGTAAAGTAACTATTATAGACTTGGCAGGCAGCAGGCTGTGACGATGACATATGCACTAGCGCCCTACCGATTTTACGTTCCATTCATTCTTAATTCTTTTAATGAGAGCAAGAGTAAAATATTATAATATATTGAAACCAAACAGTAAACAACATTACATACATAATAATTAGCTCTTTGTCAATAAGTTCATAAAGCTTGTTAGCGTGTCCTCTGGAGCAGATTAGTTTTCTGTTGATCTGAATCGCCATAATTCTCACTGCCAAATCAGACGCCAGTGGTCTCCTCACTAATCAATCCTGTGAATTATATGCAAGTTGCAAGTTAATAACACAATAGTCTCTCTTGTTTTTATGATGCTCCCCAGACGTACATTTTTAAAGTAAACATGGAAAAGTGATTTATGGTGAATGGTGGGTGTTGTTGGAATGAAATCTTATTTCTGCTAAACTAGTGTCTGAAAGGACTGCGACGAAGCCTCAAAAAATAACTCAATCTGCTGCCTGTCAGCCCGAGTCGAGAACAGTTGAACTGGACGTGAAGTTTGATCCGCATATTATTTACATTCCACGCTGCGTCAGGCTGGATCGGTCAGTACTTATTGTTAATATACTTCCTACTCAAAATAAAATATAAACGCATGGCTTATACCCTTATACCGGCTATAGCACTAAAATAACATGCGCCTATAACAAAATTAATTACTTACATTTTTTATCTGACCGTCATAAAATTTTTTAAACTGTACGAATAAAGATTAAAGACACAAATTATATATATAAGTAGCATTAGCATAATTCTTATTTGATACACTTTTATTGTAACATCAACAGTAAACAAAAATTATTTGTGCATGTAATTTTTACGATCAAACTTTTAGATGTGGAGGCTGTTGTGCAACTGATATCTTGAGCTGTGAGCCTAGCGAAAGAAAACCTGTGGAAGTATTGGTAAGTCTAACGGATTATTTTAACATGATGTATTATGAATTTATCTTTTAGCTAGAACTTCAACGATAAGTCCATTACATTTTAGCCACGTGGGTGTATGGGTATGATCTTCTTATTTTTTATTAGCCAAAATAATCACTCTCTTTCTCAGATATATGTATTAAAATTTCAAGGACTACATCGCTTGTGAAACTGAATATCATATTATTGGGAAAGATAACTACACTCAATCAAAATATCAAAATTTGAACTATAAAAACTATTACGATGTTTAGATTCGAAAATTATTTTTCCTACAGTCAAAAGAAACAGGAGTAAATCTACAGAGTATCCTAAATAAATGTCAATTAATGCATTGACGAAGCGACCATTACCATAAATTATAATGAGTATACCTAATCAATATTTGGTACAATAGGTTAATAAATTTGCTTATATTGGAAATGAAAAAACGGAGGAGATGAGTTTCATGGAACAAGAAAGTGTTATGATGGAGCACCATACAAAATGCGAATGCAAATGCCGCGTGAAAGAAGAGGTAAATAAAATTTATCACATGAAATGACGCAATGATGCAATGCTTTCCAAATCTCGTATTTAATACATTTTTGATTGGAATACAATATTAATGGTTTACTTCAATTCTATTGGATTGAATTATTTATTCGACTGAAAAGGAATCTGAATTTCTTTTTACTTATTACTTTACTGCTTATAACGACACCATTCAAACAGTTTTGAAATTAAATCGTTTTGCAATTTTTCATTTTATTATTTATGAAATATTTTCTTCTCAATTTAACTTCCTTCAATTTCAGTTCGAGTAGCGACAAAAGCTTATTATATATTTATCTACTTATTACCAAATCCTGTTAATACAATGAACAGGTATAAAATGAGTAAATACCTTTTTGGTGAGTAAGGAATTATTGTTCTATACAATGTTTTATTGGCTGTGAAATAATTGTTTTCTCTTTGTGCACATTTCCACGTAGAACTGCAGCCCTAAGCATGTGTACGTTGAAGACGAGTGTCAATGTGTCTGTCAGAATCGATTAGAGCACGAGAGATGCGCTTTACAAAAACCCAAAATTTGGGACCCGAATACTTGCGAGTGCTCCTGTCGAGAAATCAAAGACTGCAACAGTGGCTACGTTTTTAGTCTTCGCAGTTGTTTATGTGAATTACTTCCGTCCACTTTAGACGGCAGAAGAGGAAGGAAAAGGAGGACTCATACTCGCAGCCCATCAAGAAAATAAAAATATCACATCTTTTCTTTGAATTATCCAAGAGTATTAAGCTCAACATGGCAGGAACGAACACCAACCAGAAAAATGTCATTTTATAGTTACATCACTTACCCATTAGTATAGATATACTACTTAAAGGGTCTTCTGTTAGCATTAAGCGACAAAGTTGGAGCTATCAGAATGTAGTTTTCATTAAGAAACTAAAAAAAGCCTTAGTCCCGCCTCCTAAACGGGGAAATTTCATGCAATCCCAGAAAATACAGAATTTCTATTTAAAATCCAAAGAATCGATTTTGTTTTCATTGTATTAAATATAACTGCAATTTTTAAGGAGCTTTTTGTTTAATTTTTTAATAGAATCTCCTGAGACGTGTTGAGGAGATACAGCACACAGGTACTCAAACTTTGTCGCTTTACTAACCCGAGACGTTTTCGTTATTCCTACATGACATACCTATATTATATACATATATATGTCTAGGATTTAACCTGCGTTATTGTAAAATATAGTGCTGCACTACGTATGATATTATTATTTATGCACGCATTCGCACGTAACGTAGGCATGTAGGAGTCTAAACATTTTTGTTGATCTGCAGTAAAGTGAAGTGAACAACAAACACACTGCATATTACAATTTTTTGTAAAATAATAAATCTAGCCGATTGTGACAAAAATGCTCTTAGAGTCACGTTTACCCATTTGTACATGTAAATGTATTTACAGTATTTAGCGTATTAGAGTGCAATCAATAGCATGTTAAGCCAAGACTGAACAGTTTCCATCTAAAAATAAGCGATTGCTCAGTCTTGAGGAAAACCTACTAAAAGCTTTCAATATGTAAATCTACGTGTAAAGAATTATCTTCTAATAGTTTGATGGACTACGAAGTATTGCCTTCTCAGTTAACTTTAATACTATGTTAATTAGTGATTTAGTGATCAATAAATTTTTACCTGACAATGTAACATTTAAATACATGCTAATAATTATTGTTATAACAAAAAACACATTAAAATATCCTACACAAATTGAATGCTACTAGTTACATGAAATTCACATTTTTTTAAGTAACTTAGTACCAATATAGTGGATTTCCACATTTCGGGGTAATATGATTTTCAATGTCATTCATTTCCGCACATCTCTACGTAATAAGTACCAAAGTACTTAGCTCGGCAGACAAACACCTAATCATAACTGAGAATATGTACGGGAGACATGGCATTAAGGCATTGCATTTTCATTCTGTACAGTGTTCGCCTTCTCCCCCGTTTTAATAATGTCTCCCACCCAACCCACCAAGGGAAAAATTGGAGAAACGTGAGAAATTACCTATATGCGTATTAAATCACCATTTAGTAGGTACACATGTATATAAGAATTTCAGTACACTTAATTCAAAATAGAATTATTGTACTGTCGCATTCCGATTTTCCGATTTACGTAACATTTGCCTCTGAAGCAGAATTTTTGTCTGCTTGAGATTGGTCAATTTATCTGAAATACACTCCTTTGATTGGTAATTACTATTTGATGATTTTCAGGGAATAATTTTTATGCTTATTGTGTAATAAATACTTATTGTGCGAGGTGTCTCTTGGACAAAGGTACAAATATTAACACACTGTCCAAACGGACATTGTCACTATCCCGTTTTTAGAGAGCAATTTCAGTACATTTAAACTTGCAGTACAGCATTACAAATACATAACTGCATTGTCAATTATAAATGACTCCGTAAAATGAAACTATAAAAACAAGAAGGTAGTCATTGCAGAACATGATATATTTAGAGAACAGTCCATATGCTTTGATTTACACTTAAACTATAGTATTATAAATATAGATAACATTACGTATAACATTATGTATACTTCTTATATGTAATGCTGTACTTTAAGTGTAAATAATGACATTGCTCTCTAAAAGCTATATGTTCTGTAATTATTTTCTTTTTATCTGTTTTACTGCTTTGAATGAGACATTTAATCTAGAGCCACTGCGAAGTCATTTTGTGTTCGTTACCCAATTGGAGTATCTTACTATTTGTACAAATGTCCAAGAGTTTTACGCGAAGAATGTGCTGTGCTGCTTGTTTATTATCGATTGAAATGGCTAGTTAAGGCTTATTATGATCTTTAAAATAAATAAAAAAGACAATTAATTATGTAGGTATTATGTCATTGTAATTAAATAAGTAGAGTGTAAGTATAGCATCCTATTTCATCCCATTTTTAATCTGTCTCATTTCTCCCACTACCACCATCCTTAGCACCTACCCACCTCCCGTTTCTAGCAGAACATTTCTGCCTCCCACCCGGCCGGAAGGAGTACAGAGATCCTGTGACAATAAGCAGTAGCATTTTAATTCGCGTGATGACTCATGAAAATTCTGTTTTGTCATAAGGGGAGAGCACATTCTATGAACTAGAGAAGTGCTTAGGGTCATGAACAATTTATTTTTGCATTGCTAATTTGGCAATATTTTGAATTTTCTTTTGTCAATTATTTATTGGAAAATTTGCAAGTTTTGTTAAAATCTGCCATTCTGCTAAAACCCCGTGTAGTTCTCAAAGACTAGCAACAAAATTCATAAGGAACTAGGGCTGCAACATTTAAGATTATTCATTTAAGCTCTAATTCGAAAGTACAAAAAGTTTTGCCATTTTATCTTAAATCAGAGGGAAAAATTCGGAAAAATTGAATTGAAAATTTCTTTCTTTCTCGGAATTTAATTTAGAGGAAGGTTGAGCTCCTCTGTCGTAGCCAACCTGAAAACAGTGAAATCATTTTTGTAAGTTTAGCCCTTAGGATGAATGATGACTAGCACATAATATTTGTTATTATTTACCTACATCCGTTAGCGTGTGACGAAGTATTTTTATATGGAAAAACATGTACAATAACCTAAAAAGTGGTAGAATAAAATGTCCAATTCGAGGAAAACATCCCAATTGCTCATAATATAAGGGAGCATTTGCATTTTTTTATTGTGACTTTTCTCGGTATTAAATGTAAGCCTAGTAACTATTTCTACTCAACTTATGGGCTATTTAAAACTTGAAGGCTGATATTATTTTCATAAGTGTATGCCAAAACTTAAACTCTGAGTCGGTTATGTAAACGATTTCTTAGAAATGGCAAAATAAACATTTTTCCCTTTCTAATAACAATTATATTTTAATAAATACAAGCTTTGCCTTTGAACTAAGGATAATATAATAATTTTCTATGCATTATACCTTATAACGTCATAAGACTAAGTGTTACTAGGGGTGTGCGGAATAATAAATCTAACAAGTACTAGGAGAATACCTAAGCAGAACACTACTGCCGAATTTCATAGTACCTACTGAGTCACATTACTAGAGAATTGGTGTATGAATGCTTATAGTTTGTGTAAAATATAGTAAACATAAGGTCATATGATTAAACGCTTCGTGTCGTAGTTTGTCACAACTGATTATCTTCATCATAATAATATATAATACGTAATTCTTTGTTATAGCATGTCAGTTATACGAAGTGGCATTAGCTACATTCTACAATATTGGTAAATAAATGAAGCTGATGCATGGATGTTAAGCATTTATGCCTATCTGTTGTGGTGATGCGATGTGAGTGTCTCATCTATAGAGAGCTTCTTCTCTTCCACTCGACTCCACTAGCTGCTCCTGCCTTTGTGTAATACCTAGCATGAATTATATCACAATGTTTGTTTCACTTTTTATGAGACTTCCTTTCATTGAACAACGAAATGAGATGACCATAGACATAATGACATAAGCACGAAGCAAGAAAAGCGTAATTCATTTAATATTTGTCTTCTCGCTCCTGCTCTAAATATAATGCCATGTATTTGGCTACCTACTTCAATGTGCCTTTACTTATATTGCAGGCTGCACTAAATTAATGCTCATTTTACAGTCTTCTAGTATCAGTCAGACTTAACGTGCATACTCTCGAATAATGCGTATAAATATAGAAATCATATCTAAAGAAAAGCAAGGCTAAAGCAAGCAAACATTACACAAATACTGATAATAATATCCAAGATTTTTATTTATTTAGTCTTTATCGAATTCCTCTACTCTCTCAGCTCCATTAACAACTTGCACTCCCTCCTCGCAATTAAATCTTACAAGTTTCCTTCTCTCCTAAAAAGCCCTCCTAGATTCATGTCTTAAGTAAAATGGCACGCAATACACGGAATATTAGTATCTATCTAAACCTCACTACAGTTCTACTCACAGTAATCATTTCCGTTTCCAACTTAAAATTTGTTCAAGGACAACATTTGGCCTGTGACAATCGCGATCCGGAAGGACACTCTTCATCCAAAAGACAAGGGGACGGAGGATTTCATATTACCGTCACTGGAAAAGAAGCCCATCGTGGATATTATATTCCCAATGAAGTTTACACAGGTAAATCACAATTTTAAAAAAATCCTCAATAATCTAAGAATTTATTTTTCATAGATTTTTTTACTAGCATCCGTACAGTATAAAACCCAGGTTTGTCTCCAATTGATATGAATGACGAATAAAAATGTTCCAGTTTAAAAAAGATATAGATCAATATTATTGTCAGTGAGTAACCGCCAAGATTAATTACATTAATCCTCTTCAAAAAACTCGAAATATCTTATTTTAATAAACATTCTATTATTTGTGATGCATCAAAATGTGAAATTATTTTGCTTTAAATGATACTATGTTGTAATTGGCATTGCAGTTAAGATTCGTGGAGTGAAAACGCGATATAGTAATCAGAAATTCACAGAATTCCTTATCGTGGCTGAGTCTGACAAACAGGCAACGATGGGACAAACGGGTCTCGTCACAACGGGCATCTTTCACATCATAGATGACACACAGACTCGTTTCAGCGACAACTGTCCGGACGGTGTTACCAATCTCAGACCCCAGCCCAAAACCGAAGTTTCAGTTCTTTGGAGTGCTCCTTCCGTTTTGATTGCCAGCTGCATCACTTTCAAGTTATCTCCATTTTTTATTTCTTTAAGGTTGACTTGAGTAGACGAGAAATGAGACTGGTTGTAGGTGCCCTTGACTGCGCCAATGCTCAAACAATGAAATTGATTAACATATCCTTGATAGTCTTTCCGCCGTGAGACGGACGTGAGACGGCAATGTATAAGAGTAGGGAGAAATTTTAGAAATCCCCGGAGACGATTTGAGCATTTTAAAAAATCATGCAGATTAGCTCCATAGCTCAAAAAAATTCAACGAAAATTTTTAACCAGTAAATTCTCTTATTAAACTATTTTTTTCCCAAAAATTCATTTCTATGTACAAAATTAACATTTTCGAAAATATCGCGTTCATATTGCTCAGAGAAAATGATGGAGATTCTGACTATAGCACCCAGTATTGTCACATCTTAGCTGGTAACCTGGAATCGTCTCCCGCCAACCAATCAAGCCAACCTTAATCAGTAGCTGCACAAAGAGATAATGCTAAAAATAAATTGTGTGATGTTTCAGAGTGACTCTAGTCGAACGGCCTCAAGTTTGGTATATGGACGACGGGAACTTGACGAAGGTTCTCTGCCCCGAATTCCCATTTTCAACGACTGTCACGACAACACCTGCTCCATTTTCGAGAAGAGAACTCGTTTCATCGCTTCTGCTGACCAGGAATCTCCCAACACCAACCCCTAACTCGAATCACTTGAATCACCGATATGTGGACAACTCCGATCAAGACAATATGCTGCGAAATATCATGAAAATGTACACAAATATCAGTGCCATAGAAAATGCGATGATTCCAACTGTAACTGAGGCGGAACCACCACCAGTGCAAGTAAACGTTTCCGAAACGGAAGACTCTGATTCCGAAAAATGTTGTGCTTGTGATGAAGCGAAATATGAGGTAAACTAATTTAATTAATCCATTGTCAAACTAAATTCTAATTCTAAATTACTATTAGAGACATAAATGATTTGTGTCTGTGATTAGGTGATATTTGAGGGATTGTGGTCCAAAGAGACCCATCCTAAAGATTTTCCGGAAAATGAATGGCTGCTACATTTCAGTGATATTATCGGAGCATCTCATTCCAAGGGTTATTATTTCTGGCGAGCTGGTGAGCCTGCTTCAGAAGGAATTCGTCAAGTTGCAGAATGGGGAGCAACGAGACATTTAGAAAATGAATTGAAATCCAAAGTAAAATTAATTATTTGCCGTTTCTTAGGAAAATGGCAATAAAAATATTTTTTCCTAGTCTACATATTTCATAAACTTGCTTGGTAATTATATTTGATGTTGATGCTCTAATATTATTACACATTTCCAGAGCAGACACATCAACACAATAATTAAAGCTAGAGGCCTGTGGCATCCAAATGAGCAAGGAAGAACCTCCGCCGCCTTCAGGGTTGACAGACATCACCATTTAATGTCCTTAGTTTCCATGATTGGACCATCTCCGGATTGGCTTGTCGGAATTTCCGGCTTGGAGTTGTGTACCAAAAATTGCACTTGGCTTTCGGAGGCTATTTATGACCTTTACCCATTCGATGCTGGAACTGATAGTGGAATGTCATACATGGTAACACTAAATACTAAAATCCAATTTATCCTTTAAAATAGAAAAAGAAAGCAATTTCCCTGTGTCTAATAATAATTGCTGTTTATTTCCGTTAAGTCTCCCAATCTGCCTACCAACCCACAAGATCCAATCAAAGAAATTACTACGAGTGATCCTGCAGATGCAAGGTCTCCTTTCTACGATCCTCAAGGTGTAGCAACAATGAAACCATTTGCCAAAATATATATTCGTAGACAGAGAATATATCCGAAGAATTGCAATGAAACTTACAACCCTGACGCAAGCCATGAAATTTTATTTGCCGAGAATACAGAAGAAATTAATCGCCGTAAATAAAAATAAATATTATAAATAAATTACTATTATCTCATAATTGAAGACCATGTGCCTCTACTATGGTTATTATTGTCTAAAGGCAGTTGCTCTTACATTTTATAATTTAATTGAAATCTTAAAATGTATTTTATGTAAAAAAAATATTATTTTGCTGTAGCCGAATGTGCAGTGACGGAGTGGACTCCATGGAGTGACTGTTCAGTATCTTGCGGTAAAGGACTTCGGATGCGTAAAAGGACGTACGTAATTCCAATGAAAGCGCAAATGATGAGTTGTGACAGGCAGTTGGTCGAGAAAGAGATGTGTTTAGGGCTAACGGAAACGTGTGAGCCAGAGTAAGTCAAAGTGATGATAAATGAATGACCTTGAATGAATTCGTTAAGTGTTGTATCTTCTGGTTTCCTTGTTCCTCTTATTTATAGTTCTGATGATACTGAAGAGTTTGACAGCATGTGCGCTGTAACTGAATGGTCGAACTGGACTCCTTGCTCTGTAACGTGTGGCCAGGGAACAAAAACTCGCAGTCGTCGCTATAAAAATCATATGGGGAGGAAAAAATGCAACCTAAATATGTCACAAACGGAAAAATGCACGGGAATGAAAGAATTCTGTAGTGCAGATGAAGAACAAGATGCTAGTGAGAATGTGAGATAAATCTACAACAGATAATAATAGATAAAGATAGTTCTGTATCCAAAATTTCAGCAAAATAAAAAGATAGAAATAATTCTTTTATGTACATTGCATTCAGTTAAGTTTGAGGGACAATTTTTATTATTTTTATTTTCAGGATCCCGACTGTCCCTTGACTCCTTGGTCAGAGTGGACTCCATGCAGTGTCACTTGTGGGCTGGGTGTTCGGGAAAGAAGTCGATTTTTCCTACTCGGGGAAGGGGAGGCAACTCCCAGGAAATGTTTATCCATTGAAACAAAACAACAGGCGAGTTGCACAGGGGATTTAGGTGCTGATTGTACGATAGGAGTTGATACCGCCAAGGAAATTTGCATGTTGGCACCCGACAGTGGGATCTGTCGAGCCGACCGTCGTAAATATTATTTCAACTCGGAGAAGATGATGTGCACCGTTTTCAGCTACGGAGGCTGCAAAGGAAATCGGAACCGCTTCGACACTTTAGAAGAATGCAATGACGTCTGTGGATTTTTGAATCCCAACTTGAATGCCCCGAGAGACTCCAACGGGGAATCCGAAAGGCAGACGCATGATAACTCCGACTCGGACGGCGGGAACAATTTAGACTTGGGCAGCTACAGTCGCTCCAGGAGTACAGCCTTGGTAACCGTTCCAGACGAATTGGATCGGGAGATCATTGAGCCGGAAAACGTGGAGGAGCCGATTCCGGCCAAAGTTGACTGCGTCGTGTCCGAGTGGTCTGAATGGTCGAATTGTTCTGTCACTTGTGGGGTGGGTGTAGTGACAAGAACCAGAGCGATTGTTGTCCAACCTCAAAATGACGGTAGGAGGTGCCCCCGAAGGTTGAAAAAAGTTAGACCTTGTCGATTGCCGGCCTGTTAAACTGCTGAGCCTATTTAACTCACTCTGCCTAATTAATATTGCGTATAATGAGTAACTGCCTTGTGTCAAATGTAACTCTCGTATTATTCACTTTAATTTTGTGGTATTTTGAGAACTTAGGATAAACAGTAATTACAATTAGTTTTATAATTAGATTAGGCTTGATGCTATTAACATACTTTCTAATTAGGTTAGTGTGCTATCTGTACACCTATAGTCATATGTTATTGCCATCATCATCACTATATTTACATTCTTATTACTGCCACTTCCTTCCAGTTTGCACAACAGAAAGCTTAGCAATAGTTCATTTCATTGAGGCTCCAGTATATTATAAACATTTTATTTTAGTATCTAATCTCCTACCGTTTCATCATGTACCTATAGAAATTTAGTATTGATACAAATCATTGAATTCGAATATATAACGTCATTTTATGCTCATCTTAATGCATTTTATGTCATGCTCATCTAAAAAAGAATAGTAACTTAGAAAGTATCCCAGTAAATCAATGTAGGAATGTAATTAAGTTATTGTGTAGCTATTTATTTATAGATTCTAGACTCATAATTAAGATTATCTCAATTTTTCGAAGAGGATTTTTCCCTCGACTTAGCCACATGTACACCAATGCAGCAAGAAAACTATTAAAATCTTACTCCCTAAGTTAGCAATAAATATTTGGCACACAGTTACTCAAATTCTCTTTTTGTAGTGAATATATTGTCACTTTTTAATTAAAATAAAAGTTTGTAGTGCTAATTAACACTTGATCGGGTATTAATTTAATCATTTCATGTTACACTTAAGACGTAATCATATTTTGGCATAAAATATATGAAATCAAGTCATTAAAAAACTACAAAAATAATGTTCACACTATGTGTATGTTGTACTAAATCTGGAATTATTGCATCTGAATCACATTGCACCTATTAAATTTTATCATAGGTCATGTACACTCTACGATTCAAAAATATTCATACTCTATAGCATTGATTTGTATTATAAATCGTACTTGTTTGTGTACGTACCGTAGTCTATTACGGTTTTGAAGATAAATGAAAAGATTATCCATGAAGACGTTCATTCCTAATGATAAATAGTAACTTGAACTCATAACCACCTATAAAACCGCCAAATTCCTATTTATTATCTCTTATTTTAGGACGAAGAGTAAATACTATTTTGAGAAAAACCAGATATCTCGACAGCCAGTGAAGGGAATTTAATACAAGGCTTTAGTAGTATGGCCTAGTGGCTGGCTAAATATATTTTACATTGTATTTTGCCATTGGCCATTTTGACAACTAGGCCAATTTAGTCGGCTAAAATGGCATAGTGGCTGGCTAAAATATTCAAAAGCCGGCTAACATCGAACACTGAGTATGTAGACTGTGCAGGGGACAAAAAGCAACATTTATTGATTTTTTGTAAAAAAGCAAATTAACAATTTCCTAGAAAGGCAACCGTTTTGATTTTTTAAATTACAATAAAAATACGTTTAAAAATAAATAAAATGTGTCATCTTGAAGAGCAGGTAGCAAACATTAGTACCTAGTACATTTCTGCTTAATTTTATGTCACTTAAGCGTCAAATATTTCTATCCGATTAAATACTTTCCTCGATTCCTTTCGCAATTCCCATAGGCAAATTAGCAAAAAGCAAAACGCATTGCTTTTTTAAACTTTTCTAAAAAAAGCGATTGCTTTTCCGTTCCCTGAAAATGTATGAAAGAAAGCTTTATTCTTCAAAAAAGAAGTTGCGAAATTTGTTGGTGATAAATTGCGACAGAAGAATTTGAGGACGCCAATTATCCTAGACAGGGACTATGTGGCTGTATGTTTCAAGGACTATAGCCGCCAATGACAGATAAGGTGAGCTTGGGGAAGATGGTCATGATAAATAATAGAATCTGTACGAAAGAGTTAAATATTTATAGAGAAACAGTTATTATTATTCGAAGGTCCGATTTCTGTAAAATTAACACCTGGGATCCTGTTTTGACAGGAGTTGATGGACAATGATAGATAAAATGCAAAAATGTAAGAGAGGGATCGTCCGCGATGAGCAGGAATTAATTATCCAATGAGATGGAAAGGCAAAGTAGGGAGGGAGAGGAGACGACTACTGGAAGGACTGGATAAAGCAGGACATTGACATCAACAAGTGAGAAGAGCAATCGACCATGAAGGAGAATAATGAAATGCAGAAATACATGGAGACGCTCTCTCTGTACATAGTCACCCTACTCTGTACGAATAGGTGATGTTCGTTCGCATGACTTTGACTCGTTTGACATATTCTGTCTTGATCGCCCTTCAACTTTACTCTTGCGTAACAATTACCTTTACCGCTCCAGACGGATTCAATAAGATAAAACTCACACTGCAATGCATACATATGTATATAATATGTCCTCGTCCTCGCCTCGCCTCGTACTGCAACTTTTTATTCCAGGAGCTGCACATTCACATTTAGATTGTTAATGTCTGTACCATGTGCCAATAGCAGATATACTAATTTTTATAAGATTCATGTACATCTAAATACTTAAGAATGCTTTACTACTTACATCATACATTTATGTTTAGAAGATATGTCTAATCACATATCTTCTAAATTGAAATTTAAAGGAAGGATCATCAATATTAACACTGCACTTGCTAATAGTATTTATGTGTACCTTTTTCATTTAGAATTAACATACACAAATGATTTAAGGAATTACGTAATATTATACTCAAATGTTTTTTTCTTCTTCTATACCTTTTCAGTGCATCAATGCCACTAATAATCTCAAGTGCAGCATAAATATTCAAGGTATATAATGCATCTTCTCCAATTTTATGTAAATGACGTGGACAATTATTTTAATCAATGGCTTTAACTAGTATGTACATCTTGCGTGGACGGAATTAAAATATGTACTATGTACATCCTAAAAACAGTGCTAACAATGAGTAAGGATTAATAAAAAAGCCACGTACATTAGAAATTAAACATTATCAGTCTCGTGTTATGGTTAGGAACTACTTTGAATGCAAATGAAGCGTCTTATACAATTATCTATTATTAAGATTTCATTATATATCGGGTGCTAACTGGATACCAACAAAACTTTCGTCATTTCACTATTATTTTTAGTACTATCAGTTATGTGAATGTACAGGTATGTAAGACGTCAAAATTGTACAGGTATGTAAAACGTCAAAATTGTACAGGTATGTAAAACGTCAAAATTGTACAGGTATGTAAGACGCCAAAATTGTACAGGTATGTAAGACGTCAAAATTGTACAGGTATGTAAAACGTCAAAATTGTACAGGTATGTAAAAACGTCAAAATTGTATACTGCTATAAAAATGTAAAAAGCTAAAGCAGCCTACCATAATGCAATGCCATTAAAATTGTCTTCAGTAAAAGTAAATACTGTAGAATGACTGAGGTTTTCCTTAAACTTAGATTATTACAATACACTAGTTCATAATTCTGTTCACTCTCAGAATTATGAACATCAGAATATTGTAATCAATTGCTTTGTACACCATTTTGCCAATCTATAAGCAAGCACCAGTAATTTTTACATTAATTTATCTCCTTTTCTGATTGACCTGTACACAGTACTGTCTCAATCAGGAAAGTCTGGACCTAGGCGATTACTGTATCTTACTTTAAATTAATCTGTACACACTTATTAATTGAATGTCTGTAAGCATACTATTCGTCTTAAAGGTATTTTGAAAATAAATAACATAACATAAGAATAAAGATACGTTTGAGAGCAGGGCATGAAAAGGGCAGCCTTTTGACTTTTTGCCGTATTTCCTTTTTGCTTGCCTTTTTGCCTATCAAAATTAGCAAAAAGGCGCCTTTTTGACTTTTTGCCCTTTTGCTTTAAAATTGGACAATGCGAACACCCAATAATATAGGCTTTTCCAGTAAATTACGAACCTGTTACATTCCAAATTGAATGAAAAATGTACGGACATGAAGTAGAGACAACAATTATCAATATGCTACTGCCTGAAACCAAAATTCAATTGAAGTTACAATTGGATCTTTAGTTCCTTGAACATTACAGATGGCTTTAGCCACTGTAAAAAGTTAAAAAGGCCAAAAAAGTCAAAAAGGCAGCAAAAAGTCACAAAGGCGCCGTTTTGCTATTTTCCTCACAAAAAGGCAGCCTTTTTCATGCCCTGTTTGAGAGTGAGAGAGATAGAAATGCAAGGCAATACGAGGATGTAAGTGGTTAGCTAATAATTTCTCTCTGTTTCTCATTTCTATTCTTAAACTATATATCTATCGACTGTGCTACAGTACAGGAGTTTCAATGGTAATGACATTCAAAATGCATTAACCATCGAGTGTTCAGTATTCATTAGAAACTTTGTTTTCGCATGCTTAATTACAATACGTTTATGTTCATACCTATGCAGATAATTTTAAATATTGTTCTTTAGCCAAATGTAATAGTCACACTTAGGGTATGTGTCCACTTCTTGGATTAAGTATTTCTACAAATGTTTTTCACTGAATGAATCATGTATAATATTAATATGGATAATGTCCATCGTGTCGCGTGAATAATTTATGCTGCCGTTGACATTTGCATAGCACATAATACCTAACGATTATCAACATATTTTTTTAGTATTTAAATTTGCCTTGCGTACCGTTGCGAATTACCTTCCACGTTTCTTATTTCGTCAGTATGTCGTTCGGCACTTGTACATCAATAAATATATGTATGCCAAGTGTCATAAGAAATGTTTCCAATATTTATATGAACGTGAAATATTACTGTCCAATACGAAAATTAGACTGCTACGAAAAAATTAACATTACACAAAAGTGGGGTTTCATTTTCCATGGGTCACAATGACCATAATATCAATATTTTGTTGTGAAATATTCGTAATTACACTTTGTACTTGTACCCATTGGAATGGTGGCGATAAACGTTTGGTATATAATTACCTGGAACTATTTGTAACATAATTGCTTGATTTTGAGTGCTAGTCAATAATAATTAGGCTACGGCTTTAATGATGCAAGACGCAATACCGATGCACACCATTTACTTTCCCAATAAATTACAATTTATCGTCGTCTATATATAAAGGTCGAAACTGCATGCTTTTAGTCGACCATGTGCTTATTGCTATTAAAAATCAACCACCCAGGAGCCATTACACTCCCATTACAAGCCTCTATAAAATAAGAACCATTCGCCACAAATAAAATTTTAAAATGGCTGCAGGGTATTACAAGGACGAAGCTGCAGAACAAATCGCAGAATCTGCAAAAACATTTAATGTAAGATTTCTATTACTAATCATTTTTATTTCGCCGTTTAGTTGTGTCGGTGTATCTCTAGTATATAACAAAACATGATTTTCTTTGTAAATATTGCGAATGGAAAAATTTTAATATTGGATTCTACAATGAATTCATTTATATTTTGGTTTTATTATTTCTTACTTCCTTCTTCGTTAAAGTCTATTCCTTTTTATAACATTTCGGCCTTTATTGCATATTTGAAAACAACAGGTACATGAAAAAGCTACAACTATCATCGGAATTCCGATGGCTAGTCTGACAGAAAGCCTAACAGTAGGGCCGAGAGGGAACATTCTCCTTCAGGACTCAAATCTCCTGGACCACTTGGCTCATTTTGACAGAGAGAGAATCCCTGAAAGAGTTGTGCATGCCAAAGGCGGTGGTAAACTTTATTTTAATACTAATACAAAAATAAAGTTGTTCATTTTAAAGAAACTTGTTATTTGCTTTTGTGGGCTTAATAATAGATTTATTTAACAGATATTTGTTATTTACTAGTGGTGACTAAACAATGCTTGTTGTCTATGATAATAATCTGGTCAATTAACTGAGAAATTATTTCAAACAGGATCTTGCGTCCTTATTAATGTTGTAATAACATATTATATTTATCTAGCCAATTTTTATTTGTTACTTCCAAACGGTTAAACATTTTCCGTTCTTTTTCCTAATAATACTGGTCAATCAAGGGAAAAATATTTCAAATAGAATTTAAAAAGAAATAGAACTTTCCTGATTGACTTGTTCGGTTAAATCTAACAGAAATGTTTTAATAGGAGCGTTCGGTTACTTTGAAGTGACTGATGACATAACAAAATACACGCGTGCTAAAGTCTTTGAGTTTGTGGGAAAGAGGACACCAATTGCTATGCGTCTGTCTACTGTCACCGGGGAATCGGGCTTTCCGGACACAGTTCGAAATCCTCGGGGATTTGCAATTAAATTTTACACAGACGAAGGAAATTGGGATATTGTTGGAAACAATACTCCAATTTTTTTCATCCGGGATCCGATTTTGTTTCCGAGTTTCATCCACAGTCAAAAGAGAAATCCTGCTACGCATTTATTGGTTAGTTACAACTCATTTTCTTAACTACAGCTCAGAGGGGGAAAATTACAGCAATGGGCTTCACCCATTACATATCAATTATCTAAACTAGACTAATTTTGAGTTAATTGTAAAGGACGCGGACATGGCGTGGGATTTTGTGTCCCTTCGACCTGAAACTACTCATCAGACTATGTTTGTCTACTCGGATAGGGGAATACCTGATGGCTTCCGTCACATGCACGGATTTGGATCCCATACATTTAAATTGGTGAACGCAAAAATGAAAGCTGTTTATGTCAAGTTTCATATGAGGACTGAGCAAGGCATTAAAAATCTGACGCCCAAAAGAGCACAAAGGATACAGAGCGAGGATTTGGATTATTCCATTCGGGATTTGTACAATGCAATCAAAAACAAAAACTACCCAGCCTGGACATTTTGTATTCAAGTGATGACTTTTAAACAAGCGGAAACATTTCGGTGGAATCCCTTTGACGTGACTAAAGTTTGGCCTTATGAGGAATTTCCTTTGATTCGTGTCGGAAGACTCGTACTTAATGAAAATCCAAAGAATTATTTCTCACAAGTAGAACAAATTGCATTTGCCCCGTCAAATATGGTCCCCGGAATCGAGCCATCTCCGGATAAATTACTTCAGGTGCATCGAAATCTCTGTCTTTACTTTTCTGCCAAACCTCGTTTGGTCACTAGCAATAATATCTGTGGTCGAAATCTTTAATATTCCCAACATTTAACCATCGTTTCCATTTCAGGGGAGACTATTTTC
This sequence comes from Tomocerus minor, assembly GCA_009936455.2. Taxonomy (NCBI): domain Eukaryota; kingdom Metazoa; phylum Arthropoda; class Collembola; order Entomobryomorpha; family Tomoceridae; genus Tomocerus; species Tomocerus minor. Next base: position 28,554 of record JAAAYG020004772.1, read on the forward strand.
CTATGTGGACACGCACA
>JAAAYG020004783.1:0-23805 GCA_009936455.2 Tomocerus minor
GTCGAACTTCATGTGTGTATGTGGATATCCAGTGTTTATTTTGCAGACACTGCGGTAGATTTGTCAGTTTTGTGTTAAGTGGTAACAACGCAAATATAGATAGCCAAAAGAAAAAATAAGGAAAGGAATGGTTTTTGGTAGCTACAATAGCACTATAAGTGGGATGCAGGAAATATGTGGGGAATTGTCCTAGACTACCCCAGGAGTGCTCTTCAGCTGGAGTTTTTCCTTCACGAACTACAAATACGCTTCGTAAATACCTCTGCCTCTCATGAAATGCTATAGGAAAATATAAAAGGGAATTCGTATTGTCGTAGATTCCCTTTTGTATAGCTACTCTGCTCCTCGCTCCTGCATTTTCTTAAAATTTTCCTCCATTTTTCTATGCTCGTTTCTTTGGTGGTTGTCTTTTCTGGCTCTTTTCTTGCCTGGGTTATTCGTGTAGATGAATTCGGTGGGCTAACTACTTACTGGGAGTCATTGTATATCCTTCCTCGCCAATTCAAAGGTACATGGATCGAATATTCCCCCATCCTAGTCTAATGGCCCAAAGGTGTATCCAATGTTTCTGACTTACAATAGAATTATATTGCCACACCCCGAGAGACGACATTAAAAGGAAGCAGTTCGATAGGCTCTAACTTCGTTTATGCAATGGAAGGCGAACGTAGAAAGTAGAAGGAACGTAAGGGAAAAGGGAAGCTAAAGCACCCGAGCTAAACGACCTAGCTATGTATCTATGAATGCAATGCATGTGACTATCACCTTATACGAGTAACTAGAGTGACTAAGTACTCACGGAATGAACTGCCTCGCCGTCCTACACTTTCCAACTCCCGAATTTCCTCTGCTACCAAAATACCCGCACAAAGTGTGTCTATCTCTTACTCAATCAGCTCAGCTAGTGTAAACCTACCTACTTCTCTCTCTCCCTCTCTCTCTCTATATATTACGATATTACGATGGATATTGGTATTAGGAGAAAGTGCACAAAGTTGATTGCATGACACAATACTAGTTATTCCTTTCGTACAATCAGGACATAGAGAGGTGTGTTATATCTTGTCCTCCTCGTTTTAAGACCAATATTACTTATAGCCGATTCGGAGCCCACTTCCCTTTCCCTGACATCCGCATGAAAGAGAATGCCGATGGGAGCTGACAGTCACAGGGAATTGTAATTCAAACTAAAATGGTCAGGCTGACAGACCACACCAAAGTAATCTACTATAATATAGCTACTAGCTACATCCCTCCTCTTATCTACCTACAGACACAGCCGAACCTCCTCTAATACAATCCTTTTCTTTTTTCATCAATAAACTTTTATCTAAAAACAAATTTTTACTATGAAGGGAAAAATCATCAGAAAATTCATAAGCATTCTTATGCTGAAGTAATAATGAAATTATGCAATTTTATGATGAGCTCTGTCAATTTTTTGGTCTGAAATGATTTTTATTTAGCAATGCGATGTAATTGCATGCAATTTCAGTGAGTCTAGTCCTTGTGAAGGGGAAGGGAATATTGTGTGACAATTTTGATTAGGGAAGGAGAGGGAATGGGAGAATGTGTTGTATTCATTTTACATGGGAGTAGGTAAAAGTGGAATGGAGCGGAATGGTGTTGTGTCAGTGTGGCGTCATGTCAGTCCATTACTGGAGTTAAAGGCTGGGAATCTGTCTCCGTGCATGACATAACAGAAAGACTTGTATAGATATATCTGTGGAAAGTTCTATGGTAGTGTAAAAAGTGTTTTGTAGTGAAAGGGAATGAAGGGGGAGCGAACGGGCAAAGTTTTCTCACTCTACCCCGTATCTCCATAATAGTTTAGTTTTAGAGTCGTGTCTGTAGTAAAGCTCTTTGACATATCCTTTCCCTTGCCTGTTGTCTGGCGAAAGTTTTCTCTGCATCTGAGTCTCACATAGAGAGAGTTAGGTAGCTTAGCTGCTCTGTGTAACTTTCATTTGGGTGTTGGTAGGTAGTTGGTGAAAGCGTGTCGCTTCTTCCTTTTCCTCTCTGTTACACAGTAACGAGTGTACAGAGTGGGCAGAGAGCTTTTCTTTAAGTGTAAGCAAGGGAAGTCAAAGCTAAAGGTACATTTCTATTTTGTCTACGCTAAGTATATATAGGGTGAATGAGAGCAAAGGGAAAGTAGTATCTTGTTATTAGATAGATAATTTCACCTCAAACTGGCATCAGCTGTCAGTGCTGGTTCGTTGTGGTGGTTTCGTTTTCACTGCTCCTTTCTTCTTTTTCCTCTGTCAGGCTATGGCTCTAGATATTGTGAGCACTTTCTTTTATGGCACTATTGCTAATGCAGTCCATGGACTCGGGGCTCCACTCACCATTCCTCTCTCTTGTCTAAATATTCAGCTCTGAACTGAAGTGAAACTGCTCGATAAGATTGTCTTGTCTTGTGCTGGGAGAACTTCCTCTCTGACTTTCCCTCTTTGGTCATGGCCTCATCTGCTCTTCTTCTGTCCTACTCCTACAGTCTTGCATTATATTAGATCCTTTAATAGTTTTCTTTTGGGTGGAGAAAGCTGATCGTCTTACGGAAGAGTGGAGTCCTGATAGTTATTTCTCCTTTCTCTTTTCCCTATGATGTTCGCTAAAGAGAGCGCCTCTGTTTATACTAACAATAAGGTCGTCGTGAGTGAACTGGTTTGCTTGCCTTTCCTTCGAGTGCATGTGCATCTGGAGTTGACTCCTCTTGAACATCGCTAAGACATAAGGACTCCCACTCGCCTTCGCCTCTCTTCCTATTCTCATGGACGGAGAGAGTGAGTGAGAGGAGAGCAAGTTATAGGTGTCACAAACTCACAAATGGCCTCTTCTTCTCCAACCATGAGGGAAAATCGCCGATAAAATATTGATCGCAACTGTGAAAAATTCAGGAGAAGGCCGTCAGACATGACACGACGCCAGAGTAACTCTTCCCAACTCCACTCAACTGACAGAGACCTATTTCTACTAACTAACTTTATATCAGGCTATATCTTTTCTATGCTTTCTCATTTTCAAGCCGAGTGGGAGTATTTAGGGACACATGTGATTATTTAAGAAAAGGCTACTTGGCTATGGCTTCTTATTAGAGTGAAAGTAGACACATTTCTCACTGCTGGTTAGGGACTGCATAGAAAAGCTATGTATAAGTTACAAGGAGGGATCCTGGGTCCAAATTGGCTGCAGTTCTGTTGAAAGAACGTTTCTTTGGCTCCCGTTCCTTTGCCCAGCATTGAATTCTCCCGTTTCTTCCCCATGTTCCCATTTCTCTCTCTCATGAAACAGAAATGCGATGCGGGTGCCCTTTTTATGTTTGGAGCAAAGCCCTCTCTCTCTTTCTCTTTTCCCTCGATAGTCTCCTCGTACTACTCTCTCTAGCCCCGACTCTGAGGCAACGAGACTTCTCTCCCTGCTTTTTCCAGACTTCGTCTCCGACTTCAAGATGAATGGGGCAAAACCAGAAAGTGGGATTGGTGCGGATGCCATGTGGTTGAACTCATAATGATGAATGTGTAGCTAGTGTGGCATAGGAGAATGGCATGTCAGACTGTTTGAAGGGAAACACACTATCTCTCTTATAGATCCTTCCTTAAATATCACTACATACTTATAAGGAAGCTATATGCATTAAGCGTATAAAGTCTTTATATGTGTTTGCAGGAGTTTCCTTTCTCCTGATAGGACAACGGAGATAAGGATAGCACAAAAGTGAACATAAGTAGTGCGGGGTAGCTTGGCCGAGTTAGAACTTGGAACTTCTGGGACTTGCTTGGCTACGAATATTCTTATGCAGCAGGAGAGGATATATTATTATATAGAGAGAAGAGTTTGTCAGGAGCGAGAAGGAAAGTTAAGTAAGGGGACTTTAGACTGCGGCGTGGAGTGCGAAGGAGGAGAAAGGAAGAAAGAGAAGAGTCTGCCAAAATTCGTGTGAAGTCAACTAATGCCCTTTAACATTGCACACAAAAAGGACAATGTATCATGGGATTTTGTATTAATAATGAATAGAGTGACAGGACGACACACCTATGCGTACTTACCTAATGATGTCTCCTTCTGATAGCACTCTCTTCTTCGTGTCCCCTCTACTCAACCAAATTCACACAGCCATCCACTCCTCCCACTCTAAATAGTCATGTATATTTATTGCATGCACACCAATAATATAGTTCTTAATGAGCTATATTTCCCTTTAATACCTCCACTTAGTAAGCAGTGTTCAGAATTGGACTCTTGTTTTTACATCATAAAAAGGGAAAAACACTTGTCGACCTTGCTCGAGTTGTAAATGAGCACATTTTACTGTTGCTTCACTACTTTATGTGCATATCCCTACTTGTATTGATGTTAAAGAGAAACTAAGGTTCAATGTTGTTTGTTTGTATTTAGCATGTTACGTATACGTACGTAGTGTGCATTAGTAAATAGGAGTCATGTCGCAAATCGCAAAGCAATGGACTATGGCGTGTAGATACAAGGAATTCCACTCCATTTGTCGCTATTCTACTGGAATTCTCAATGCTGGAGATTATAGCAGATTTTTCATACAAATATATATGTAGAGGGACATTAACTATATATATATATAAATGCATAACTGCATAATGCTTTCATAAAGAACTCTAAGGGCTTTTGTTCCAATGCTTCCTTTCGTTCAGAATAAATTGACAGGATGGTTTGGCTTATATAAAGGAAGGATAGATACCTACCAGGGGAAAACATACATATGTATTGGAGACTGGATTGTTGTAGATGAGTTGGGGAGTGGGAGTATATAGGGAAATGCTGCGCCTAAATTCTGGTGCACTGTATTATCTTCAGTTGAATAAGTGCGCATTATACTTTTAGTGGTTTCGTTTGTCTGTCTACAGATTCCCTTTGTGAGGAGTCTTGCTTTGCCTATTATCTATAACTTGCGTTCGTTAAACTGAATTGCACTGCATTGAAGAAGGTCCTACATGTGGGATGCAGCATTTAAATTGCCCCTCATCTCTCTCTCTCTCATCTCTCTCCTCTCTCTGAGGAAAGTTCCGTAGGATGGTAAAGGAAAGGGTGTTCTGTAGAGAGAGAGAGAGTGAGGAGTTTTGTGGTGTTGATACTGGGGCTGTGGCTTGTTGAGAGTGTCAAGAGGGGAAAAGAAAAATGGGCCATTAGTGGGACTGGACAAGATGAATACCACCCAATTCGAGATTTTGATGGTAGATGAGAGGATCAGGTTATTATCCCACGAGAGAAGGATGCAATTAATTATTTAACAGACAGAATAGTCGTCAGATGAAAGCCCTAAGCTTCACTTTAGACTTAGATGACTCCTCTTCCCACTTCACTCCTTCCTTCTCTCTCTCTTCATTTTATTTCTGTCTTGTAGCCTATTTATAGTGGAAGCATCTCTGCTCTTCTGCCTTACCCAAATCAAGAGAAATTCCAAGTGAAACTCTCTCTCTCTCTCTCTCTGGCTAAGCCTCATTTACGACCATATTAGCTACAACAACGACCCACATAGATTTCTATAAACATCTAACAAGATAACAGACTATATCCATTATGTCCCGAGTCAAAGTGTTGATGTTGACTATTTGTTCTCCATAATATAATCAACTTTGTCTCCTGTGTCGCTCCCTGTCACATAATTCCTCCGCTTGGATTACCTGTCACAAACGATATTTTGCTCCTGCTTATGCTTTACAACTGCTTCAGCTCTTGCCTCCAATCATTTTATAATCATTTGCATTTTAGTAGTGTGTGAGCACGGCTAAAGAATCCGCAAACTACATTCCTCTGCGCTTAACATGCAGTTTCTATTAGCCATAATAAATTCTCAGTTGCTTACATCCAGAATTTATTGCAGAAAAATAAACAGGGATGTAAATCTAATAATCTTGGTTTTTTGACTTTTTGTTTCAGGATGCCCACATGAGCGATTTGAGCTCAGTGGATGACGATCATGATCATCATGTAACGAAAGGTAAGTGGCATAAATAAATTACCTTAATACATTATACATAACGAACCCTCTGTTCTTCTTCTTCTTCATAAGATATGATTTTCAAAGGGGAAAACCGCACACTTTAATAACCTATACTTATCACATCACAAGCATGGAGAACAAGTTTCCTCCAAAACTGGTTCACCAACTACAACAGCCAATTCTCAAGTACTTAGCTTGTGTCTACAACTATCCGACTCTTAATTCCAATGAAAACAAATTGAAAAAAAAAACAGTGAGCGTGAAAGCAAACTTTTCTATAAACGAGTTCTGGATAGGAACAATGTTATATCTCTGTACACAGAATTTTCTAAGGATATCTACAGCAGCGTGGAAACTACTACTAGATCGAATATCATTTACAAACTCAACAACTACAAAACGTGCAGCTAATGGCATAATAAAGCAATAATAATACTAATAACCAACTTAATGACAATGATTTCCTTTCAACGGCATTATTTAATGGCTCCCTATATTATTATTTCCGACATTTGGGGACCTACAAACTATAAATCTATAAATCTTTCTAAACATCCCGACTCATTCATTCAGAACATTCAGGTGATTACTTGATTGAAAATCGTTTTTACAATACAATTCAATACATTTTAGAAATGGTGCCTGTCCAATTTTTTATTTTTGGAAGTAGTATTTTCAATCTATCTATTTACTTGAAGTATGTAAAAATCGAATTGATTAAAATAAAAAGAAACGGAATATTACTACTTGATGTAAAATCAGATAATTAATCTTTTACAGTAACTCCTTAGAAAATTCATATTAAATGAAAGGAAGGATGATAATAATGATAAAAAGATGAGAAATATTGTCACTTCTTACTTTATTCTAAAGTACTCAAATGAAGTTATCGTTAAACGAGAGTATTGAGTAGTTTTTAGATCAGAAAAAGTTACGTTATGATATGAAAAAGGAAGATGTGGGAGAGTTTTGTAATCTTTTTCGAAACTCTTGGAATATTTTATCGTCTTGTGGAGGATTGGAGAGTCAGTGAGGTGTTGCCCTCTTGGACCATTAATAATCCGTCAAAAGTTGTTCAAAGTTTAGTGGAGTTTGATCAGTTTTGCTACTTAGAGTTATTAGGTCGTGTTGAGTCTGTGAGTTGTACTTAGTGTACAGTAGGGCCATAGATACTTTGTAATTTGAGGGAGAGAGAGAGAGAGTGGCGAGTGTTCAGAAATAGGGGGAAACGGCTTGAGAGAGAGAAAGAGTAGCGATCAGTAGATAAGGCACATTATACAAGGACATCTATAACAGGACCCTCTTAGCTTCTAATATGCTATAGATAAATATTGAATTTGGACAGAGGTTCGTCCAGTCGCTCTCTATAGATGTAAAAAACGTTGGTAAAATGAAATATTAGTGTGTCTGTGGAAAGTGTGAGTGTAGGGAGACGGAGTAGAAGAGGACAGAGAGAGAGAGAGAGTTGGAGAAAGTAGTGCCAGTGGCAGAACCCATAGGATGCCATGCCATGCCATGCCACGCCACTTGCATTGACATTAGGAAGAGCGAGTGGTTTGGTGGACTGTGGACTCGAACTCAATTCACTATTCGGTTCGCTAGTACTTTATCAGTTGAGTTCCGTGGTTTCCTCTCCTTGACTCTCGTCGACTTGCTCTTTTTCTGGAAAAGTGTACTTCTCTCACTTCTCTCTCTCTTTCTAGTAGTAACTATAAAGTGAGGCCAGACATAGACTTACTTATGTCTAGCAGTAGAAAGAGAAAGAGAGAGAGAGAGAGAGAGAAAGACGATAAGAGAAATGAGGCGAGGCTTATGGAAAGCTGTAACTTAATGCACATAGTGACTTAGGCTATAATTCCGTATGTAGTAAGTATCTATGGCTGTTAGTTAGAGTGACATTCGTGAGTTAGGGTCCTTGGGAGAGTCGGCTGACGGATATGCTAAAGCGTGGTGGAGTGTGGTGACACGGCCTGCCTTTCCTCTCCTCTCTCTCTCTCTCTCCGTCTCTGACATCCTCATGTCTATTATTAAGTAGAAAGAGAGAGAGAGAAAGAGAGAAGAGAGGTTATAGACACTGTTTAATGGCAGCCTCCTATAGTTAAAATATAGATAGGTATGGAGAATGTGGCTTTTTGGGTGGAGGCTATGTGCGGGATAATACAGGGGACTCTAATAGTTATTATAATAGAAGAGAGAGACATGGATGGTGGTTTCATCAACGAAATCCTCTATAGAGAGACAGAGGAGGGTGGGAGGGAAAGGGTCATAAGCAAGGCAGAGATACTCTGTAATAGTAATGTAATGTAAGGGAAGTGAAAGTGTGCGGTTTTCTCTCCAGTGAAGTGAGGTTTGGACTTGGTCACTCATGCATAATGTATGACTCAATGCTTTTCTCCTCTCACTCTCTCTAGTCACATCCAGGACAGCCAGATCCAAGAACGGAGAAGGGAAAATTGCGGATAATACGTCCTCGTCCGAAATACCTGCTCCCGTTGAGTGGCTTGGCTACCATCCCATTGGATTGAAAAAGGAACCTCCACCACCGACAACCACCACCGCTTGTTCCAACAACAATATTTACAGCAATGGGAAGCACGACTTTAGAGAACAATCTGTGAGTCACACCTTTATCCTATATACACTCTTCAAATAAATCAATCCCCTCTCTCTTCCCTGGATTTACTTCCTACAAACATCACACACTACACACATACATTACCTTAGCACCACTCTAGACACATCCCTCTTCAATGAAACACTCAACGGAGAATCTCTTTATTTCAGACAAACATGACGTTACAGATTTACTGGGGTATTATGATATTAGGAATTGAAAGCACAATCAACCATTCCCCATCCGAGATAATGCACTCGTTTCAACGGTTACAATACTTGCAAAAACAACACCTCTTCTTCACAGTATAGCCATGCCGTATGCTATAAGAATTATATATAAGTATACTTTATAGGAGATACTACAGGAGGGCAAAGAACTACTAGGTGCATCTTCACTCTTATCTATTCTTCCGTTGGGCTTCTTTGAATCACAGCCATGTATCTTACTTTACACCCATTCATTCTGTCAATGACACCAGTCAACCCTGTCCTAGCACTAAGCTACCCATAAGTCTTCCAAGCTAATCACTACAATTTCACACTAACCTCACCCTCAAAAATAAATTTTCAACAGATAAAATATATTATCTCTGCACAGCGCCCGAAAACGTTTAGGTGAAAACAAGCTATCAAATCGCTCTTAGCCACCCAATTTAATTGTTTTGATTCTATAAAATTTGTTATATTAAATCGTACTGCCGAAATTAGCTATTTTAAGAAATTCCGTAAACCTCCTAATGTTTAACTAAAGACATTCTGATTTTTAATACCGTGACAAAACTGTGTAGGTAAATTGCTTCGATTTTAGGCGTATTGTCTCTCCACATTTATTAATGAAGAGAATCATTAGTAGCGCTCCTGCGCATGAGTCCCACACGCAGAGTAGAGGTTAGTAATTGCACTAATTAGTGGATAATATTTTTCCTAAGAATGATTTATGTGATCACAACTTCATATTGAGCAAAACATTTAATGCAAAATTGCTTTTTCCAGTGGAGAGTAAACAAATCAAGTGTTCCCTTAAAATTCCATCTAGATAGGAATCTATATCTCTAGGAATGTATATGTGTAGTGCAAAAGAGATTAAATGTTGGAGATAGAGACGAATGCGAATGCTCCTCCAGGATAGGATTATAATGATTGACATTCTAATAGTACTTATGGGTTTTTCGTGTTTTTCGCTCGACAGAGTCCCTTGTCACTGAGTGACCGGTCGGCAGTCAATCATGAAACTGGTCAAGATGAAACCTCATCGAATGGGAATAAAGACGACGAGGATGATGATGATGACGAGTCAGAGGATAAAATGGATACACAGCAACATGACCCAGAACGTCTAAAAGCATTTAATGTAAGTCAATCCTAATGTTCCTCTACTTACTCTCATATAACAAATAACATTCTTATATCTCCTCTCATGCACAAATATATATCATCAGCTGAAAAATATCGTATATTCGTACTTTATCTGTTGTAGTCGGTATGATGCGTAGTAGGGGGTTTCTTATTTACCATAACGTTCGTATAATCCAGTCAGCACACACTATGAGTATGTAATATTATGTAGTGAGGGAAGTGAAAGTGAGTCTAACGGTAAGTGAAGTATAAAATGCGAGAGATAAAAAGGAAAGAGGAGGAGACCACCCCCAGATGATAATTTTTTGGTAAACGTTGGTCGGGAGCTCCGCTCTTTATCAGAGCATCAAGGATCATTGACGTGAAGAGTGAGGAGAGCACAGAGGGAATTCTCCGTGGAAATCCAATGTGTTCGTTGAGGGTAGTCAACTCAAGTCGACTGACAATCAGTCAGCCGAGCCGCACCAAACGAAACTTAAAGTCGAGGACATAGCTAGATATATTATATGCAAGTGAGAGAGAGAGAGAGAGAGGAAAAGAGGCAGGGAGCAGGATGTGAACGGAAAAGGAAGAAGGGTAACAGTGTGGATACAAATAAGAATATATCTTCAGACGCCCTCGCTGCTCGCCTCTACCTATAAATATTCCTGAGAGATAGAGATGTGTGGCTAGGCGGTTGGGAAACGACATGCCACAAGGAACTAATATATTTTATATCCGCTCCTAAACTCGAGCAACGTAAACGGACTCGCTGCCTGCCTGCCTGCCTGGCTGAATGATCGTGAGCTACTTAGTTTGTGGAGAGTGGAAGGCGAAATAGGAGTGTAGGCAGGCAGGAGATGTATTCGAATGATGTTGATGATGATGATGATGATTTCTCTTCTGAACTGAACTCTTCTCCCAGCTCTCTCCCTCTCATCACTCATCAACTTCCACTTTTTCTCCGCTCCCAGCTTCTGCTTCTGACTCAGTTGAGACGAGGAGATGTGATGGGATATGCAATGAGATAGTCAGACGGAAAAGGGAACTGAGCACACCATATACTCATACAATCCTCCCTACTGCAATCCAATCCACTATTTTTCACGAACACTCTATCCATCTTCTTGGATATAATATATATTATATTATTTCAAGAAGATATGAGATTTTTTACAAGAAAATGGACTTACAAGCTACTTTTATATTATACAATTACTGTATTATTATCTGTCTATTATGTATTGTTTATGTCTGCAGAACACAGAAGAGGTCCAATATATAGTTTTGAGCATGTTTGTTTACAGTTTCTCAAATGTGAGTTACATGATACGTGTAAGCAGTGAGTGTGAAAGTGTACAGGGTTATACGAATATAAGTTTCCAAAATAAAATTTTCGTGTCGTGTCGCAAGTTTTAGCATTTGAAAATAAATCGAAAGTTTTACTTTGTGTTTAGGCTGAGAAATGTGTTTTATTTGGTGAAAGTCATAAGGAACTTATTTTCGAAGGACTCTGTAGTAGAGTGATAGTGAGTAGCTGATGGTTGGTTGACTAGCTTGACTATCTCTTTGGATTTGAATGAATGTTTGGAGGGCAGATAGGAAGGAATTAATCTAGCGTACACTAGCTTTGCGTCCCACTGTGACGCAAAGTTGAACAGGATAGGGCACATGCAAACAGAGAGGACAGGCTATTTTTTGATGAGAAGAAATTGGAGAAAGAAAGTCTCGTAGCCACTGCAGTTCCCAACGAACGTGCACAGCTCACATCATGCCTGGCGAATAAAAACATGAGGGATTTCTCCCATTTAGTATTGATTCTCTGTATAGAATGTTGTCGGTATTATTATCCGTGATGCCAAGGGAGGAAGCTAAGAGTGCCAGGACTAGAGCTCCGTATTTTATGAGCGACACAGTTATAATAAATGGCTAAAAGCGTAGGAAGGCCAACTGCACACAATGCATTAGCATTGAGAAGCGGGTAGGTATATATAGGTAGTGCCAGAGAGTAATATTATTATCGACAGGTAACTGCTTGCTTAATAAAAGTGTTACGATGAGATAGGAGAAGCTCCTGCGTACATAAAACGGAAAAAGTGGACTACTAAGCTCAGGCCGAATAATTAATTATTGACATATTGGCTTGTAGTGTATAGAAAGTAGGAGCAGGCCAAACACTTGTGCCCCATGAGTGTTTCCAGCTGTAGTCTTCTGTATTTGTATAGCGTGTCAACATAAAATACATAGATAGCTACCTATCGACACAGTGAAAGGATGGGAGAAAGTGTGCATTCCCTGAGCCTTTTTTATTTGTGTGCTTTGTGCTGTGGGAGTCTCTCATTTCATTCCCTCTCTCTCTCTCTCTCTCTGTCGGTGGATACGCAATCCATTTCCAATTCCTAATTCCAAACTTTTAGTGTAGGAATTATTTGTATGTACTTGAGCTGTTTTTTCTGGACTAGCAACTCCCTACTTTACCTACAGTCAACAGAGAAAGTAGGTGAAAGTAAGAAAAAATGTGTGTTGTTAGCCAGGCTACTATATAGCATGGAATGTTATAGAAAATACTTTTAGTGAGTTGTAGTGAAAGTGGGCGAGTGCCTTAAGGACTAGACTACTGTGTTGTAGATAGCCAAAGAAAATGTAGTTGTGAAAGCAAAAGTTAATATCGTACAGTGGAATTAGGTGAAAGGATATAGTCATAGAAGTGTATGTGAGTGAGAGAGAGAGAGATGGAGGGAGGGATATTAAAGGAGTAACTTCAGCTGTCCGTAAGCGGAGTCTTTCAGTGAATTGAATAGGGGGACTTTCACCGAGATAATATGACTTCCGTGTTGTTATTTCTATGTCTTAGCTTTCTCCCGTTAGCTTTTCCTTTGCCACTCGCTAATCTTTTACTTTCCTGTTGCAGAGCGGACGCTTCTCCTTGCGTCACATTCCCTTTTGTAGGTTTCGTGGATAAAGGACGTGGCGTATTAGTTTACTTGCCTTTCCTTTGCTTACCTAAGTATCATATAACCGTTTGGGATTCTGTTCTCTCCCCCATTGTGAAAGTAGAAAGTCTACTACTGGCTCTCACTCATATAATATGTACTCATTTTGCAGTGTGTTTTGTTCTATGGACTGTAGTCCTCTAGCCATTGTCCTCTTTCACATCAGACTAGAAGATTATCTATTATAACCCGAACGTCATACACGAAAGTAAAAGTAATGAAATGGACAAACGGGAACCTCAACTGACGTTAGGGAGGTTTGAGTGACTCGGGGAAAGTAAAATACAGTTCTACACTCCTCCAATATTACTTATGGCTTACATAACATAACATCGTAGCTGTGAGCATTTTGTAGAAGCATTGGCGTAATAATAGAGAGAGAGAGAGAGAGAGGCTCGAGAATATCTATAGATAGAATAAGCCTTGTCCCTGTCCTGTCTTTCTCTTCTATTCTATCACCTGCCAACGTGAGTTGCTTTGCCTTGTCATGTCACTTCACTCTCTCTCTCTCTCTTTCTCTCTTTGTAGATATGAGGATGGCTGAAAGCTTCCAAAGTAGCTACACATTTCCCAAAGCCATGTAACTTACGTTCACGCTCCTCTCTCTTCCATCCAACCCATGCCAATAACAATCCAAAATTGTGCCTCCATATCTGAAAGTATTGTGAATGTCCCTACACTCTCCAGATATTGCTGCATTGGAAAAGATAGGAGCTATGTAAATAGTTTCTGGTAGTGGAGCGAGGCGAGGCGAGGCAAGGCGAGGGAAGGCATGGAGGAAAAAGGATTTTATTTAGACGGGGAGCGACTGTCAACCAGACAAACATTATTGTAGGAAATCCTATAGCGAGAGATAGGAGATATGATGTGGCTGGCGGATGTAGCTATCTCTCTATATGATGTGTGTATCTGAAGTGCAGGCATCTTCCTTCCTTTTATATTCCGACCACTGCGACTCCCTGCTCTATCTGCCGTAGACATAGCGAGGAGGATTCACATTAGAGCCATACAGCCGAGCCGGAGGAGTCTCTAATAGCACAGATAACAGTCGAGTGTGTAGTTACCCGCTTTCTCTCTCTCTCTCTCTCTCTCTCTTTCGCTCCCGTTTCCTTCTTCGTCCTCAAGTCCCAATTTTGCCTTTTCGGAAAATAGAGCGAGCGGTGCTGGGATGCAATGACTGCCAGTTTCAGATTCCTCGTCCTCTGCTCCACAAATGGGATGTGATGTGAGCTGTGTACTGTTATGTTCTTCTGTCTCCTCTGCGAACAATCACAGAGACGACTGCCATAGGATTCCCTCCTATTAGTTACCAGTACCTTTCCTTGCTATTTACTATTAGTGCCTTTCCCCGCTCCTGGCTCTTTCTCCCTCTCTCTCTCTCGCTCTCTCTCGCTCTCTATTTCTATATTCTTCTTGTCCGTTTACAGATGTAGGTAGGAAGGAAAGTTGCTCCTGTTGTGTATTTAGAGTGCGGGAGAGGGTATTATGCTTTAGTACTTCCCTTGAGTAGTCGGAGTAGGGAAAAGTACTTTCCTCTTTTAGGAGATACTATGGATAGTATTCGTCCAAAGGTTCCTCGCTCCACGAAATTCATGCTACGACGAACGGCTGCTGTCTTTTCCCCCTGCTCTCTCTCTCTCTCTCTCTCTCTCGCTTCTTCCTTTCTGTCTAGTGCAGTGGCAGTGAAGGAGAGAGAGAGAGTCGTGTCTTCTGTGTATGTGGAGAAAGTATAGTGAGAGAAGATCCTAGCTTGGCATCCCATCCTTCCTTCCATTTCTTTTTCTTTCTTATCTCTTTGTGTGGCACTCCTCTCGCCGTTCTTCTCTTCCCATCCTTTCCCTTCCTTTACATTACTTTTCTCTCCTTTCTGTACTTAGCCATTTCTTTCATATGTACATAGCACTGCTGATGTGAGTGAGAGAGAGAGAGAGAAAGTCTTCAGTCTCCCTTCCTTCCTCAAACAGACTATACTAGAGAGAAGTAGAGCTCTAGACATAGACAGGGAGAGAGAAAGGAGTCAAGGAAGGGAAATTCTAGCATGCACTGTCTCATGAACGGCTTTTTTAGGATTGAGTTGGCTTGGATGCACACGAAGCCCAAGTTCCTTCAAACTCGACAACTGGAGAGAGAGAGAGAGTATAGGCGAGTGGGAAATTATAAGAGGAGAAAGGCTTCTGTTCTGGCTTCGTCGAATTTGGCCTCGCATCCACAATTCCCATCTCTCTGTCTCGGTGACTCTGTTTCTCGACTACTTTCCCTCCCTCCTACGATTTCCCCAATGTTTAAGCTGGAAGGCAGGCCATGCCGCTCTCTGTCTCTCTTTTCCCAAATGTTCTTTCACTTTCATAACGCAGAGAGATAGAAGATAGAACTCCGGCTCAGTCAGGCTTAAGCAAGAGCAAACTGCGAACTTCTCTCCACTCAACTAACCCACGGCGGATGAAGAGGAATGCAGATCCTAGATCCAACGAACATTCACAATCCCACGGAACATACTTTCACCCAGAAGGACACTATTCCACTATATACATTTCTGTCTTTCTCTCTCTCTCTCTCTCTCTTTCGAACTGCACCCTCCTCCTCTATAAACTATGCATGTATCTCTATCTTCTATGTAGTTAGAAATAGCGTGGCACTAGAAGCGTCTCCTGTACGCAAAGACCTTCTCTTAAATTCTCAACTACTTCAACACACAAAGAAACGGAAAAGAAAGGAGGAACGGAAGAAAGCAAACGAGGGATTCCATATGCTACAAATGTACTCCTCTACACTTCCTCCAAACTCCCGAGCTTTCCTCACTACAAACTATCTAATATTTATTATCATATACAGACATATTAGTCTCGAAATACTGTTTCACTACCTTTATATGGCTATGTTATGTATTCAGAGAGCCGACTCTTTTGTAGTCGACTTTGTAGTTGGGACACTAAAGAATTTTCTCCGCTCTCCAACCAGTCCGAACAGAGCCTTCCCTCGCCCACCATCACACTATACCTATATATATCCGCCAATAAACTCAAGTTTTTTTTTCTCCTCCTATAGCCAGCTTAAGATTTCCTTAGCTCGAGCTACAATTTCTGAGAAGAAGGATGTCTGTCTATTTTCTGTGTGCACAGAGAGGCAGGAGCAGGAGTAGAGATTATAGAGGAGAGGATGCGTTGTGACCAAATCAAATTGATTCATGAGAGCAATTACACAAGAGGAGACGAATGGTTGGCTTCGCACACAATATTTTATTTCGATGCTTCTCCACTTTTCTCTTAGCTTCTTTTCACGACACACTCTCATCTCTCCTTGTCATTGTTGCGAAGACTCTGCCCTCAAACTCTGACAGATAAACTCAAAGAATCAGGCGTGGCTACTACTTACTTCCCTCGCCTTCTCTTATTTTATTATCACAGAACTCTTCTCCGGCTTCTCTCTCTTCACACACACTTGCACAACTTTGTTTTCTTTAGTCACAGAGCCCTCCCTTTCTACTCATTTATAACAAATACACAAACACACACTCCTAACAAGAATATTTATCCTTTAGCCATTGCAATCTTAGCACGAATTTTAGTATTAGTCACCAGTCAAACTCTATTTCCTACTGTTCAATCTTGACAAATGACGTTGTCATTTCTTAATAAACCCCTGTGAGACCCTAATCGTCACACTAAACAAAAACTAACTTTAGCGTCCATTTTCTAGTGCATATTAAAACATTTTGGAGTTTTTTCTTTCTAATTGTAGTCAGTAGTTCGTCATGAATGATGGGATGTACCAAACAGTGATATCTAGGCATACTATGCTATTGACTGATCATTGTAAAATATTTTACATAATAATAATAGCATGTTTGGTGCCGTGTTTTGCAAATTATCACTTTAATTTTAATCGTCATTTCATTCCCTACCAGATATGAATACTTTTTTCCATCTACAATGTCAACCATAAAAAATCACTACAATAATTTCTTGATTTGTTAATTCTAATCATTGGAAGCTTTTGATCATGAACTTCCCTTATTTCCGTTATTATGACTATGGTAGTTATTGTTTTGAAGCAGAACTGCCGCTGAAAATTGAAGTGACATCAATGGTTTGGTCACTCACTAACTTTTCAACAACGAAGTTAGTCTAGGTAGTTACTATCGCTCTTCCTCCTTCGTCAATGTCATTTTCCTTGGCATCCCTATCCAAGTATTGCATGTTATTGGGAAATGATATCAGTATCATAAGAATAATACTATTGGGAGTCTGTCGTCAAAAACGCTGCTCTTGGCTATGGTTTGTCCTTGCCATGTGTCTCCGTTGGATTTTATTCGGTTGGTGAAGTAGGGAAAGGATTTGGGCGTAGGTGAAGGAGCATTAGGTAGAGTAGTCGTCCTTTCTCCTTGTCAATGATAGTCTATTCATGTAATGTATCTGAGAGAGAGAGCGAGTGAGCGAGGTAGCGAGTGGGCTCTCCTCTCTCGCAGCCTTCCCTTCCCTCTTCTCCTCTGTCAAGAATGGAATATGGATTAGGATTTAGTGTTCTGCTCGCTTTGCCCTTTTCTCTCATGTCATTGCAGGGAGGACAAAGCCTTTCCTGCCTTTTCTCTATAACTGCACTGACTCTACGTGGATGGTGGCTAAGTAGCTATAGGTTTTCGGCGGCGGAGAAAGTTAGGATGGCAGTGCGAGTCGACTAGTGCGGGTATTTAGCTATTTATATGGAAGGGTCGTGAAAGGAAGACGAGGAGGGAAGGACAGAGAGAGAGAGAGAGAGTGATATGTAACTAAAGGTACCTCATATATCCTCGCTCTATTCTAGTGGATTCTTATATCGTTGCATGTGAGACGCTCACGGTTTTTGGTACTTTGTTCTGGTCTGGTTTGCTTTTCCTCGCCTAGGCTCCCATTACCATTGCCACTCACAAACAACGTCGTCCTGGTTGTAAAGAGAGCATTAGCAGGAGCGATAGCGATTGTCATACTCTAGCCGACTCCGTAATAAAACTGGGTGACGCTCTCTCTCTCTCATGCTCCGAGCTCTGGCTGAGAACGCAAGTTGCTCTTGTTTCATGCTTTTACCGAAAAGCCTTTGCGACGACGACACTCTCGCAACCTATAAGCAAATGCAATACAAAACAGTTGGCTGGAGCAGAGAATGAGTCTCTCCATCCCATTCTTGCTCTGCCTAATGTACACACAGAGAAAGAGAGGACTGTATAGAGGAGGGAATTCGAAAACGACAATATTTTATGTGGTTTTGTGCAAATAACGGCGCTAGAGAAGAGATCGACAGAACAAAACAAACGAGAGGACGAGAACTACCCCTTTCTCTCTCTCTCTCTCTCTCTCTCCTCTGCTCTGTGGATGCAGGAACATAGGGCTCTCTATAGTCCATTTCTATTAGTTTCACAGAATTATATTGTATTTTCTTGTGTCTGCCCTGTATAAATAGAAGATCGGGAGTGAAATGAAAGAGTTTGTGGTGTAGACGCCTCTGGACTCGGACTGTGTTGTCGTCTGGTGAAATTATGTAGTGTGGCTACATGCTCTCACTCCTCTACAATCCACGTATATGTATGTATTTCATTAGAAAGAATGTTTGGTCTCCTTTGACTTCGTTTCCATTATGAAGAGTAGCTAGAATTTGGTATTAGGCCTTAGCGTGCTAAAATACTTGTACTCTCTCTCTCTCTCTCTCTCCTCAAAATCCATGTACATAGACTTATTCTACTAAGGTTTCAGCCTTTCCTTCATTTTCCTATGATGAGAAGGGTGAGAGAAGTCTTTGGGAGTAGTAGTGTGGGGAAGACAGAATATATAACTATATATAGTTTCTCTTGGCTCTTCTAGCCAGGAGTAATAAGAGTAGTCTCTCTCTCTCTCTCTCTCTCTCTCTCTCTCTCTCTCGCTCTCTCCCTGCGTATTTCTTGCAGTGGGAAAGTGAGCTTTAATGTTTGTGTGTATAGTGTGAGGATCTTTGTATAGAGAGAAAAGGCTTAGTGTATAAGAGTTTCCTCTCTCGTAGATTGGACATGTATGTAGCTGGAAAATGAACGGATGGAAATTGGAAGCCCTGCTGCTGGTTTCGTTTGGTTTGGCTGGACGGCTATTTGGCTTTGGTTTGCTTTAGTTGGCATGCCATGCCATGCCATGCCGTGCCATTGCCATTTCGAAGTGAGTGAACTAAAGTAAACGGCTAGGAAGAAGGGAAGTGGCGTAAAGTGAACCTAAATAAGTAGAGTCGACTGCTGAGTGAGAGAGAGAGGACACATACACACTCAGCTCACTGATACTGACATATGCCCAGGAACCAGCTCTCTCTCTCGCTCTCGCCATACATAAATGCAAGAGCCGAGTGCACAGACACAAACTCCGTAAAATCTAATGTAACTGAAGGAAGGACAAGTAGCCAAGGGAAGGGAAGTCAAGGGAGGTTGCTACACAACTCCACACTACATTTCTCCCTTCTTTTGTCCTCTTCCGAGGCGGCCAAGGCTCCGATCGATGGGGCAATCTCATATCAAATGAGAATTTTCACTTTATGCACCCATACCTTATATTGCTGTAGAAGGAGTTCTTCGGGGCTGAGCATATAATATAGGATGCAGACAAGACGTTACTAAGCAAGGAACATATAAAATATAGAGGAAAGGAAATCCTCCGATGTGGCAGAAGTGTGTGAGAAGGAAAACTGTCTGCCTGCCATGCCATGTTAGGCCAGGAGAAATTCAGAACAGAAAGCTGTCTCTTATAAAGTGCAAGAGCGCTCACATTTTGGCGTGGGGTGCGTTCCTTCTCATTCTGATGTGATCTGAGTTGAGAGGATTCAGAGCAGATGTATTTACTCTCCATCTTGCCAGCCCCACCAGCCCCACCAAACTACCTACTCGCATCTAGCTAGACAGACACACGGCCACATATACTCCAGACACATTACATAATTATATTCTACTAAGGAGAACACAGTTCTACTCTCATAGATCTACACCTATTATTCATGCTAAACTTGAAGAGGACGCAAAATCACTCCCACTTTCCGACAGCAAAACTACCCAACTGCCTAAAATAACGTCTGTCGTCTATAGATTTCTTTAGCACTTACATCTTCCCTCTCCCAACATATACGTACTGCAGTCGAGAGAACATCACTGTTTTGTTACAAAGGTGATTCTTGGAATAAAACCCTTTTCACAATTTAAGAAAGAATAGTTTTTTTTACTGTATGCTTGTTTGGACCCATTCTGCTATACGAATATTAAAATTCTTAGAAGAAACCCAATAAGAAAAAGTTATCCAAAACGTCTTTTATTTTAAATATGCTATTTTGGATAATTGCAAGTTACACTATTAACAGATTACATTTGCCAAAAAAGTGCAAATAAGAAAATATGGACGAAAATAAATAAGGCTTTCACCCGATTTTGATATTGTGCATTCTCTACTAATCGTAATTTATTGTATGTACACATATAAAGAGGAGTGAATTGCAGGTTCGTAGTAGATATGTGGGTATATAAGTATGCGTATGGAAACGGTAACTATTGACTGTGTAAAGGGATTGAGAAATGTTGAGTGTGTATGTAGGGTGATGCATTAGGGGAGATGCAGGTACACATTCTACACATGCAGGGCTCCGAATAAATTGAGTAGTGAGGATGTAGGTGTGTGAATGTATTTGGTGAGAGTTGAGTATGGCTCTATGTGCCTCACTGCTGAGTGAAAGTCGTATAATTGTATTGTGTATGTCCGTTTTGGCTCAGATGTTCGTGCGGCTGTTCGTGGATGAGAATTTGGACCGTATGGTTCCCATTTCCAAACAACCGAAGGAGAAAATCCAAGCCATTATCGACTCATGCACTCGCCAATTCCCAGAATTCGCCGAGCGGGCTCGTAAACGAATCCGGACTTATCTGAAATCCTGCCGTAGAAACAAACGCTCTCGAGACACCAACGGATGGGAATCGGTATGTGATGTTTCTTGTTATTATTTTCTTTGTTTAAGTGCTACTAGAAATAAGTACTTCTAAGGCAGTTCCTGGCATCCACACCTGATTCTATGTCGATGCACTCTGACTCCGCGCCCAGACATCCGTCTGCGACAGTGCGTCATTGCCGGGTAACCCAAGAAGATCCACGAACCAACATTATGCCTCTCTGCAATTACCGAAACTTATACAAGTACAATAATGATACTAGGAAGTGGTTGCACGACACCGAATTCGTTAACCTACCACAAACAAACCCCGCAATAAATATTGCACACTTCCATAAAATATCGACTACACTGACTTTAAACAATCTATCATTGATATGCAAAGTTGCAAAGAGAGGTAATAATGCTTAATAATCCTGATGCACCTTGTTTATATAAGAATTTCAGCCAGTGAATCATACGTGTTTATGTAAATACATATGCTATCCTCGTATGATTCTAACGAAACAGAAGTAATTGGTCGTTTGTGTTCTTGTATCACATTTCATGCAAATACTTCAATGTCGACGTAATTCTAGATGCAGACGGTCGGCTATCGCACTTGAGTTTTTCCCTATGTAATGAACCGGCACTATTTCTTAGAAAAGCCGACTTGTTCTTCTGCTCACTAAATGTATTTGACACTTTGGCACTATGTCTTCGTATGAAAGTTGTATATACTATTAGATTTCATTATTAGATTTCAGGTTGATCGTTAAGAAAGAAAATAAAAAGGACTAGATAAGATTTCTTGTGCCGCATTGTTTGTTTCCTGACCCCAAAACTGCAAAATCATACACTTTTATGAAGATTTCGTAGGGAATAGGGACAGTGTGTGTTGCGTGAGGAGGATTGTACACTTTAAGCACTGCATGGTGAGTGGAGAAAGACAAAGTGTGCTGCGTAGATTTATAGGTTGGAGGTTGACCATCTTTTGAAGATAAATCCACCCGGCTACTTTCCACGGTGTGTAATGGCTGTTGGAATGTCCATCCCAGGACTCTTCCCTCTGACCTTTTCCAACACCACTTACACTGCCAAGACAGACAATTCAAAAATCAATTCTACCACTTTTCAATACTCTGTAGCTGCTATCTGCCAAATTGTCTATTCAGCGTTATCATTTTGGTAGGGTTTTGATATGCAAGGCCAGGAAGTATTGATATCTACTTTCTTTGTAGAATTTTAATTGTTCAGCTATTTAAATAAATATGGGCGTTTTCACCCCAAATTTTACATTTTAAAATATTTTTTTAAATGTTTAATGCAGCAAAAAATGTTTTCTCTCGCAAGTCATAAAGTGTGAATTTCAGAAAAAAAAGTAACGATCCATGTGGAAGAAGTAGGGGCTATGATGGTGTATATGTACATGTGTGGGTAGGTAGTCTGAACTCTGAACATGGTGATAAATAAATGGTGGTTGGTGATAAGAGGATCCACTACTCTGCCATTATTGAATCAAAGTGGTTTGCCCTGGAGTCACATAGAAGAATCTTGGCAAGGAGAGTATAAAAACAAGTAACGAAGTAGTTGCAGTCGCTCGGTGGCTATCTAATGTATAAGTGGGGATGTTGAGTGAGCGTGTTAAAGACCTTGTTCAGCGATAGCATTGAAAGGAAAGGAAAATTCTTTGCTTCGTGCTCTCGATTTACTAATAATGCCTCCCAAGTAGCAGAAGTGTAATCTCGTCTGTACTATGATTTGGATAAAATTTCCAAGAGGCCGGCTTGTCATGTCTGTCGATTCAGTTGTGCATGAGAGAATGGATATTAGTTGTAGTAAATAGTAGAAGGACGTGGTTATGTGATGTAGGTATCCGATGAAGAGAGAGAGAGAGAGAGCTACTTATGTATCTCTTTCTTTTTATTCTGCTGTAGTGGATAGATGTAAAACAATGGTATTATGCATTTGATGCACAGATGGTTCATTTCGGCTAAGGCCATAAAAATAAAAGCCGACTCTAATAATAGCAATGTATTTGAGTGTGGAGAAAGGAGGGCATTATGTATAGTAGCAGGCCATAAATGAGCGAGGACTTTCATGTAAAACTTTTACAAACAATTCACGGCTAATGGTTATAGAGCATTTCACTAAACTAAACCTTGTAAAAAGGTATAAAATACATGCAAGGAGAGAAGTTGTAGTCATCGCCTTCGGAAATCCTAGTATGGAACAAGGGAAACAGGATTTCACTTCCTTTCAGACTCAGCTCTCTACTTACACAGCATTTATTATATCAAGGAGGAATTCCGAAAGTGAAAGAAAGAGTGCACATGCTTCGTATTTGTGTTTGCCAGTGGCTTTGCCTTTTATTCCTCTATGCATATAATTTGTAGTAAACAGAAAACTATAATGTTCCCTCTCTCCCTCTATTAGCCAAATGAACGCCTGATTTACCACCAAATTGGATCAAATCTGTTTCTCATTTGAGGATCATTCGCAACCTCACCCTTTCCATCCTCTTTCCTCTTCCGACTTCTCTCTTCTCGCCGCATTTTCCTTTTTGCTCTTTTCTCTACGTTTTCTAAACTCTGTCTCTTCTTTCTTCTCCCATGATAAAGTCATCTTGACTTGAATTAACTTCTACAAAAAGCCAACCGCACTCTTCTAAATCCTCTCATCTCTCTCTCTCTCTCTATTTCTGTATATCATCGTCTCTAATGCAATATATACTTTCTTTAGTTAGACTTAAGTGCCCCAACACTCAATGTCTCTTCGTAAAACACCCCACCTATTACCATCCTGTCACCCACCTATCTCTAGATGAGATTTCACCAACTCATTTACATTTCATCTGAATGCAAGCTAGCTAACTAAATTATCACACTGCATTTGATCCCCCTTGGAAAAAAATCCGGAATCTTTTTTCACAGCCTCCTTTCCTAATTAAATTCTTAAAAATCGATGCTTTCTGTTTCTGCAAGGCAAAAA